>VOMN01014304.1:0-16120 GCA_014899125.1 Orchestia grillus
GTGCTGTAATACCTCATGCCATGACTCCGAACATTAAAGCTTATACCAACCTAGAACTTCCGAAGATTTGCTGAGATTTTATTACTTATATTTCAACCCTTAAAAGAGTGTTGGTTCTTGGAAATGTTTGGTATGTTTTTAATTTCTCCTGTTCATCCTGGATTTGAAAAATAAATATGGAAATTGTCGGATTCTTTTCTCATAGTTAGTTTTCAAAGGTGTGTAGGGTGTGATGAGTTAGTTCTGTGATATGCGTGCCCGAATTATACATTTGCTCTATGCTTAAGTTTCTCAATTGTTTATTAGGCATGAGCAAAGTTTATTAGTGAACATCATGAAGAATTAACTGAAAAATTATCGTAATTAAGCTGAAAATAACTTCACCCATTTTAGCATTTAAATATATCCTGGTTCTGATTTAAAACTTCAATAATCTTGATTCATGCAAAAAGTTTTACTATCACTCTTTATTTTAAGCCGCTTTGTAGTAAATTTAGGAGTGGTCAATGTTTATTTTATTAATATATCATAATTCGTAGTAATTATGCCTGTCATTAATTTTGTAGATTTTTTTCTACAGTGTAAATAATATGATGAAATTTTATAATTATTTGAGGTACATAAGATACATGTAATTTTCCAAATATATACAATTTTTTATTTCTCCTTGGTTTGCTTAGAACGATTTGCGTATTATGGATCAACTGCAAAATTTCGTTTGTACCTGTTCGAACGACTCTGAACGAATTAATTTATATTTTCAAAAACGTGCTCAAAGTTTTTATAAAAGTAATACAACCTAGAGATAAAATTAAAAGGGTACTAACCGGATAAAATTAGTCAATTTTGTTTCTAGAAATTATTGTTTCAGTTAGTTGCCAGCCTTTTAGAAGACCCGGTATTATTGGAACATCATCTTTTGGTGCAAATGGCGACTGCTGTGTCTGCGAGATGATATTTGTTTTTGAATTTTTGCTGGAAATTATGATATAGCATTAGTAATTTGCGCCACGAATTGTAATCTAACTCGTGGTCTTCAAGATGGTGTGTAAGGAAGAGGTTTGCTTGTGGTTCAAAAAGAATGAGCCGCATCGCAGACTGGAGTTGCTGTGTTGTTTGCTCAACTTGTGTCTCCCATTCGAACTTCACTTTATTAAAACATGCCTGGAAGATTTGAACAAAAGAGTCGACTTGAAGGATGTCGAAGCTAAATCAAACAGTCATCAAGAAATTGAATCTCTGTGCAATAACACGCTAAACGAGAACGTTCGCAGCAAACTGGTCATTTGCTTGGCGTTCCTAGGCGCTTCAAATCGCACTGGGTCAGATGTAATTTACCGGTTTTTGCTGACTTCAACGGAATCAACGAGCTACCGGGACGCAAACTACCTAAAGGATATGCTGCTTCTGTATACAATGGTGCTGAACCATCCAGCGTTTACTTTCCAGCAGAAGAATTCTGTGGGCAATCTTTTTGAAGACCTTAGGAAACTAGCCAATGAAAATGATGAGACTCCTGTTCTTCAGGTGTGTAACATACCGAGTATAGAGAGTGATTATGGTTGGAATATTAACTGTTCAGAAGCAATATTAGTAATGTCTATGTATTAAAGAGTTTTACTGAACTTTGAAATGCAGGAAAAATATCAATATTTATGGAATTGTATGAGCTTACATTTCATATAACACAGAGCAAGATTTGCATCATTGTGCAAGATTCAACATATTATCTGAGAGTATTGAGTATTGTCTGAAGCTGAAGTACCTTTTTTGGGCATTATATTTTGTAAAGGTATTCCAATAGTTGTAGTATATGTTTGTGCTGTAAGGTAAAAAATTCTTAAGATCATTTATATTGCTCAAAACCTTCTTTAATTGGAAACATTTTTAAATTACTTTATTAAACATTTGGAATAATCACAGATTTTTATATCTGAAACAATATTTGAGCTAGTTAAGATTGTAAAAGTTATGCATTTAACTTGTAGCATTGTAAAGTTGCAACTTGGAGCCTCTGTAAAACCTAATGAATGAGGTTGCTTGCCAAGCCAGTGTCTAAACTTGAACTTAAAATTTCATTGAAATTTAAACTTAAGTTTTTATTACTTTTTGAAATGTACAGTATTATAAATTGATCTTTAATACTACTACTTTAGAAATCAAAAGTTATGTTAATTGAAATTTGAAACAGCTGTTTTTTTTTAACAATCTAGAGTAGCTCTTCTCTTGGGAAAGAAAGATTAAATGTGACGTGCCCAATTGGGCAGTACCTCCATATGGCCTGCGACTTGGTGCCCAAACTCATCCCAGGGTGGGGATAAACAACATAAACATAGAGAATGTTTTTTATTAGATACACATACGACAGTTTGGTTGTTTGATGATGATCTATAATGTACACTAATAACATGTTAAGTATGGGAAGCCACATCAGTGCATGTCCATCTCACCGCTGTGTGACCATCAGAGTATTGCACTGCAGTCAACATGTTAGAAGTCCAATGTAGCTCAGCCTGGCACATCAGCAGGCAATGTAATGTGAGGGCCCCCAAGAATTAGTATAATAAGTACTCCTTAATATGCAGATGCTTTAAATGGGAAAAGTCTTCCCATAAAATTCAGCAAATAAAATTCTGGTTATCTCTCATAGAAAGCTTTTCTCCATTTTTATTAGTAAGGGAAATAAAGTAAATGCTGTGTATTGTAAGTTTTTGCTTATTATTTATTTGAAAGTCCCAAAAAAATGAATGTATGAAAACTGAAGTGATATTTTTGACAAGAAATATATTTTAAATTGAATAAATTTAGTGAAAGCTAAGGGGCCTACTTTAAATTTAACCCTGAATAATGATACTTTAATTATCCTGCTTGGCCATAATTTTAGATATAAAATGTTTTCATGCATGAAAGGTCAGTGTTACATTTGCACTTTTGTTTTTAGGTAAGAAAATCTGACCTTTTTAAACAAGATTTCTGATTTCATCATGCCCAACAAATAAGAATTTATGAAAGATTGGTAAAATTTGATCCCCCTGGTAATGCTCTGATGGAACTTTTGAAATAATGCTGAGATTTTGTTGCTCCATTTTACAAGTATAAAATTGAATATAGGATTGTGAACTAATGTACAATCCAAGATTACTGCAGTGAAATAAAATTCAAAGTTGCTCAATTGTATGTCTGTAGGAAGACTGTCTAAGCACCGTGCAACAGGGAATGCAACACATCACAAAATTTGTATGCCAGTAGGAAATAAGGTATTATTGTAAAATTTATTCCTAATTATTTTTTGGCCTAGCTTCTTATCTAATCCTCACATTTCAATAGCCAAATACAGTTCTAGTGTTGAACTTTTGTTTCTCATATATTTAAACTTATTTCTTGTAAGTAACGTTTCTCTCTGAAGTTTACTCGTGAATTATTTTTACAGGATGGAGGTGAGCAAGTTGAATTAAAGCTGCAGTCATCATCAGCTAAAGGCAAAGAAGGTGGGCTTGTGCAGTCACTCTCTAGAGCTCGTGTTCAAGGTGAGGAGGTGTTGTCCTGGTGCTGAGGTGAGGTCCTCCTATGCAACCTTGGAACTTGTGACCCTTATTTCAAAAGTCAGTCTAATGTAAATTGAAGCTACATATTCTAAACTATTCATATAGAACCTAATTATTTCCAATTTTGGGTAAGAAGTGTCAAAAACCAATTTATACATAAGAAGACCTGTATAAATTCTGAGGTTTGACACGAGTTTATGCACTTGGCATGCAGGGGTTACCTTTGTATCATTAGAGGCACAGATGCAAGTCTGTTTTCCTATTATTAGGTAATATGTGGTAGTGGTTGGAGCTATGTTGAGAGAGATGAAGCACTTTGGAGGGGGATGATAGGAGGCGTAGGGGAAGGCCAAAAAAGAATTGTGGAGGGATGAGATAGGAGAAGATATGCAGGTGCTGAGCATCAGCAGAGGCAGAGGAGAGCTGTTGCCCATCAAACCCCATAAAATTGGGAAATGTGGACATCAAACAAATTTGTTGATGTGATAAAATATGGTTTTAACTTCAGCAGTTTGGGATTGTCCTGCAGGCAAGGTTACTCTGAGGTCATTTTGTTGGTGTTATGCTGAAGGTTGATTGCATTATTGTGTGTGTGGGGCTATAGATTGAGTATGATGTAGTTGGTCACCATGAGATTGTGAGTTGAATATGTTTCAATAGATAAATACAGTTCTGGTGATGTTAGTTCTTTTATGTCGTTAAATTGGAGCTGTAGATATTATTTTATTCCACATATTTTGAGCTGAGAGAAAGATGTTAGATACCTATTTCTAAGCATTTCTTAAGTATAGATATAACTATAAAGTAACTCATTCCACAAATCTCCTCACTATTGCCTTGTTATGTTATGTAACTGAAGAGAGTGATTGCTTTGCAGAGCCGTCGACGGCTGTGGACGCTCTGCCCCCGAGTGCGCCACGGCCTGCAGAGTGCCCTCCATTGGCTCGAGTGCCCACTCACTTGCCCTACTTTGAAGGAATGCCTCGCGAGTACATGGAGCACCTCAGCCAACTGACTGGAGCATTGCCCTACCTGTCTCACCCTCTTCATGCAGTGCCTGGACAGCAACAGTCGTCCCAGCATGCCGCTGCTACCGGCAGTGCCGCTGCTGGGCCTCCTGAAGCTTCAGCATCTTTAGGCAGTTACTCACCCAGCCACCACTTTCCATCATTGATGCTCGACTATGCAGCAGTGGCTGCTGCCAACACCTATTATGCACCCACAGCGCTGCACCCTCCACAGTATGCTATTGCAGATGCTGTCACTTCCCCTCCACCTCCACCTGTGGCTCCATCAGTGCCTGTGGAGGATGCTGCAAAGGGTGGGGCAGCATATGTAGGGACGGAAGTTCCCCCTCATGAACCTCCAGGTCACGTGCAGCCCGTTGCTCCCAACCAACTGCTTGGCCACACGCCAGTGTACAGAGAGTACACAGACCCGAGTTCTGCTTCCCTCGCACAGGAGCGTCCGGTCGCGATTGTCGCACTGCCTCACCAGCCTAACAATATCGACCATAACGCCAGGAGAAAAAACGTGAGCCTAGGGTACTTCGACATGTGATTGGCTTCAAGCCGGGGTACTGTGTGTGCTTGCTGCTACGACTTGACACTATGGCTATTGTTGACGTAATCCGTCATGACAAAATTTGTGTGCCAGTAGGAAGTAGGGTATTGTTGTTAAATTTACCCCTAATTATTTTTTGGCTTAGCCTTTTATCTAATCCTCACTGTTGAGTTTTCACATTTTTGTGATCTATTGAACATATATATGTATATGGGCCACAGGAGGAAAAACTTGTGTTTGAAGATTTATGAAGTATGGTAGTTGAAGGTCAAAGAAGTGTTTGTCTGATTTGTTTACTTCTCAGAAGGCATAGGATAGGCAGTAGGAATAAGGAGACCGTCCAGAGGAAAAACCAACTTTTTCTCTCTGAAAAGGATCATTTCAGATGTGCACACTGATAGGCAGGATAGGCAGTAGGGTGAGGTTAGCATAGATTTGTCTCTTCTATGATATGGGGAGTGGCGACCTCAGGGGCGCACCTAACAATACTCCCTTTTTATCTATCATGCTCACTTTGCTTCTTTCAATTTTCACACCTTCTTTGTTAGCTCTTTTTGTTTTTTCATCCTTTCCCTTCTTAACTTGCTGTATCCATATGTTGGGAATCAGGTTTAGGAACACACTTGTGCCTTAATTCCATGCTTTCTACAGTCCTGACTAGATGGTCCCTTCTTCTCTTCATTCTTTTTGTATGGCACTTGATGTGGATAGGAAGCTTTAAACTAACGAGTATTATAATATAATGATATTTGCACGCTGATGTTAATCGTTGCTAGAAGCGCGCTTGGATCTTGATTTTTCTGATTATGTGAAGGAAAGATAAAATATATTTTTGCACAATTTTTAAAAAGAGACGTCGTGTATCTTACATTAGAACAATGGGGTGAGTCGTATTGTATGTTGCAATGCTGACAACTCAAAATATTGATCGATTTTTGAAACTAAAAAGTAATTTTAATATTGACAAAATGATAATTTTTTCATGTTTTTTCTTGATTTTCGTGTATAACTATTTCAAGTTTGTAACTGAAAGAAAAATCGTTCAACATTTTAAGTTTGCATTGAAATTTCCCATTGAATAAGTTATGTTTCATTATTGTAGACCAAAATGTCATGGAGAATTTCATACACCTCATCGTCAAAACAACACGTTTTTCAGGAGAGGCAAATTCAAGAAACAGGTGTCATTTTTCTAAAGTTTCTCGTGAGTTACCACCAAAAGAAAGATTTAATGTATAACACAATCGATTTAGAATGGTACTCACCAAGTGCTGTCACGGCTGCACTGCATATTAGTCATGGGAGTGATGGTGGGGAGAATATGAAGCGGTATCGTGGTCTGAGCTGCTCTGAGGCGAGTGTAAGCTCCCTCGTAATTCGTGTGCCCATGTGTTGTGCAGCAGTCAGAGCACTTTTTAAAATCATTCAAAATTTCATAACATAATTATATATTGGTTGCTGGCAAATAATATGTAATTTCGTCAAATTGATATTTTTATTTCTCTCTCTTCGCCCATAGCGAAGTCAGTTTTGCAGGTACAATTTTCAAATTTTATTGTTCTAGAGTTTGTATCAAAAATATTTGGGAATGAAAAGACCAATTTCAAACATTAAAGCAGAACTCCAGTGGACGGTCCCCTTAACTCTTAATTGCCCATTGTGCCATATCTGTCACATCAGTTTTAAGCTGGGAAGTTTTTGTGAAACGCCAAACACAGTCTTATTGCAGATATACATAAGGCTACAAAAGTTCCTTGTATGAAGCTGAAGGCTGTCAAAATAATTTGGCCGTTAAAGGATTAAGTTAGTTACATGTGTCGATTGTATGCTTTGGGGACTGGCACTAGGGGCACTGTTAGGTTGTCTTAGCTAGGCCTTTGAAACTTGTCTTTCGTGTCCACTTTACTTCTTTTCTTTTTCATGCCTTTTTTGCTGCTTATTCTTCATTTTTATTTCTCTTCGTTTTAAAATCACTGTTTCTAGGCACAAGGAATTTTAAGTGGGAACACTCTTGGGCATAGAGGCCACTTTTTCTGAAGTCCAAAATAAACGGTCCCTTCTTTTCATTCACTTTGGATCACGTTGCTTGTGGCAGGAAGCTGAAAACTAACGAATCTAATCCAAACATGTATGTGCAGCAAAATGTTTCTGTGAGCCTTGAATGATTAATTCAGTTTAATTCACCCTATTAGTGATTGTGTGCTGCAAAAGTCAACATTTTGTGTTGATGCTAGTCATTGGTGCTCAGTGCTAATAAATAATATATGAGATTTCTGTCTTATTCTTGTAGGGTAGTTGTGTGCTTCTATGCCTAATGTCTTCAAGGTGAGGAGCCTTTCAGAATTGAAGGCCTGTAGAGCAATTTATTTTCTCCGTTATTCATAGTGAAATGATTTGGTTAGCTAGAATTAATGTAAATATTTCTCATTTCACAGCCTGAAAGTGAGGAAGAGTTTTTGTACGGAGACGACGTCTCAGTGTCCACGACCTACATCTACAACTCGAACATTGTGGCCCCTGCACTGTCTCTGTCTCACCCGTCTACCATGTCTCTTGCTGGTGAGCCACCTACTTTTCAGGACTTCTCCCTCATTCCAGCCTATTTTGGAGGGGCACTCGAGTGGGGAGCTCAAGGGATGTTATCCAGTGAAAACATCTGGCTGTACTACCTGTGGAGTGGGAGTAAAACATTGATATTAAATCTTAGGGTTTGAGTGCTATAACTTTTTAGGCTGGCTTGAAATATGATAGTTACAGAGCTTGAAAGGACTTGGCTGAAACTGAAGTGTTATTCTCATGTTTTGCTTGTTTTCTCAAGTATACTTTCCTTCTGACACTTCTTTGACTCTGCACAGTTTACCTGTGGCGGTGCCCATGACTGTACACAAGTGTGTTACTTGCCTATGCATGTTTTTATTTTAATTTTGATTTCAGGTTATGTGGGTAGCGGTAGTACAGAAGGCAGCTGTCTGCTGTCATGCCCAGCTGACAGAGGAGAGCCTGACAGAGGCTACGGAAGCGTGTCTGGCGTTCCCTGCTCTCACCAGCACACTTCATCAGCCCACTCCTCTGCTCAGTCTTCATCTCCTTACGCTTCCCCACCGCAGTCTTTGCCCACCAGCCGCTGTGGGTCCCCTACTCCAGAGCAGCACCTTCACGATGGGCCAGGTCCAGTGAACGGCGTCCTGGATGGCCCCTCCAGCAGGGCCTGCTTGTCTCCCCAGGACTCTGAACTTATTGCCAACAACCTGGCCTGCTTCGCCTACCAACAGTCACAAAACATGTCCTCGCATTCTAGTGCCCAGCAGGAAAGCTTGGGTGGCCCTCATTTTATCAACAATGACAACACGATGAGTGAATGCTCGTCTTTCAGATCGCAGCCTTCGATCGTGCAGCCATTTCCTGTCAGGCTGGGATCTCATGTTGCCAAGTGTGGATTGGCGAATTCAGCTTCCCTGTGTGCTGACGGGAGTCCTGCGGCCCCCTGCGGCAGCGCCACGTCGCCCCTCGCCCCCACCGAGTGCAGACAAGGAGTCGAGTCTGCCACCTCACCTTCAAAGCAGAAAAGTGATGGCTCTCATCACCAGAGAGACATCGCAAAGCGACACCCTCCACCAGGAAGTGTTAGTTTGACCACCGCTGTCACAGCCACCGTCACCACCGTCGTAGCTCACTCGTCCCCCTCGGCCCAGTTCTCCCCATCCAGAAAACACACCTACAGAGCTTGTAATGAAGCAAGAAATGATAGACAGTCTTCTGCAGCTTCTCCTAAGCAAGATAAAATCCACTCCCATGGTAAACCACGTTCTAATTTTGACAGTAGCTACTCGGCAGGATCTGACATGAAGAGACCAGATGGCACTAGAACCTCCGTTGAAAGCATATCGTCATACGACGTGCCTGGCTCCACATGCGGTCCGCAGTTGTGCTTCATGTCACAGGGAGACGTGCCCCACTCAGGCTCCGCCAAATGTGTGTCGTCTGCTCAGTACCCTTGTGAGTGCAACAAACCGGCATCTCATTCTGGTCAAATTGATGACGGCTCGTGTGAAGCCAACTCTTCCCGAGGGGCTGGGCATAGCGGCGCACTCGCCCAGCGCGGCAGTACCGCTGAGAACAATTCAGGACATGACAACATGAACAAAAGTTCTCGATCTCAACGTAGACCGTCCTGTGACAGTCGCGTGGCCCAGTCACCTCAGCGTCATCAGGGCAGGACTTGCCAGTACAACAAAGCCAATAATGCAGACTTAGGAGGAGGCAGCCCTGCCAAACCCACTGCTGGCCCCCCGCTCCACAGACCTCCTCCACTCGACTGCGTCAGGGGCGAGGAAGCTTACCAGCAGTCATCGACCGTCGCAGTTCAGGTAATTGGCTGCAAGTTGTCTGCTCGAGGTAGGGGCTGTAGCGTGAGTCATAGAACTCCTATTGTGTTCTGAAAATTTTATACTCTTGCTTTGTGTTAAACTTCTTGGTTGCATTTATTTTTGGTCGCCACTAGTCATTCTTCCCACGTGAATTAGGAATTCAATTTTTTCTTTGTTCTGGAGGGTAGTTGTTCTTTGAAAAGAGTACAAAGGAAGCTTACAAGGTCTAGTTCATGGCTACGGAAATGTTAAGCTCTATGTGTTGTGTTTTGAGATGCATGTTTGGCGTTTTAGTTGGCCCAGTACTCCAGCGGTTCTGACAGTATCAATCACTTTTTCTTACAGCACTAGTCGCACGACCCTTCGAAAATGACGCTATTCACTATATTTATTCCTGAAACTGACGATATTCCTCCAGCAAAGAAACACGTGACATCCCAGCCGCAAATCTGACTGTCACTCAGAAGAGGCGCCAAATCTACAAATAAATAGATTTTGTGCACGAGTGTCTTTCTTAGTATTAAATGAGTTACCTTGTTAACAGGTTTGAGGCATGTGTGATATTGCTGAGAGGAACGTTGCTTGTGCAGGCCGGCACCGTGGACCATGCTGAACCCTCGAGGCTGGGGCACATGTCTGGGCCTGGTCACAAGGACCGCAACTTCGCCCCCAAGTCCAATTCTCAGCATGAAGACCTGGTCGTTTCACCGCCCATTCCCCACCATGGGAGTCATCCCACCCAGGCACCTCAACCTGCCATTCCTTCGCCCTCAGTCCTCTCTTCTCATTCAGTTCCTGCTACGACGTCTCAGTCTCCAATGTCTCATCCTGCTGCGCTTCCGCCATCTTCGATGTCTCAATCAGCTTCCCAGATGCCTCACACTCCAGGCATTGCATTTTGTCTCCAAAGTTCTTCACCATCGGCTGCTGCGGGTCCAGCACCCTCCACTTCTGGCCCCCTGTCGTCCCACACAAGCTCCGCGTCACATTCTAGCATAGCGTCTCTACCGACGGTACTAACGTCTGCTGCAGTCCGTTCTTCCATATCGTCATCATCGTTAGCACCAGTTGTCTCTTCGTCAGGGGGAATGTCATCACGATGTGGTCCTTCGTCGTCTTCTGTGACTCTTGTAACTTCAGTTCCGTCAAGTTCATCGAGCAGCGGCTGCATTTCCTTTGGGGACGTGAACCTTAGCTCACTCGACCTGCCCGGGCCCAACGAGGGGGTGGAGTTGAGCAACGGCGCTGACTATCTGCTTGCCAGCAAGCCTCATTTCGAGTCTCAAAACAGATCTTCCATGGACTGCGTGTCCCAGCGGGCCATGAACCCTGCTGACAAAAGCGGAAGCTCCAGCAATTCTGATGCCAAATATAGCTGCCAAAAGTCGGATTATCGCGACGGCGAAAACTGTCGTCCTCTTAGAATATTGACTAATAACAGCAGAGGCAAACCTGTTTCTTCCAGGAACAATAATAGCAGTAGTAGTAATGGTAATAGTAATCATAATAGTAGTCATAATAATAGCAATCATAACAGTAAATATCGCGGCACTGTACCTAATTCGTACGACGATAGCAATGGTTTCAGTTTTAGAAACATTTCAGGTCTGAACTCCAGAAATGCAAAGCGTGCCATGGACTGCGCTAATGGAGGCAGGGTCCATATGATGAGTCCTCCTCTCCGTTCAAACCTTGGAGAAGCGTCTCCTAGTAATGAAGCGCTGTCCAATGCCCGCACTTGTGCCTCGTCCAGTCTGCACCACGGTGATGGGGGGGACCAGAGACCCGCCCTGTTACCGTGTCCGGGTCGAGGGACCCACCTAATGAACGGCTACATCCCCAGTTCTTCCAGCGCCCCAGAGATGTCTCTCCCACCTCCAGAAGACCCGACGTCCCCGTACGTCGGACGGCCGTGCATCCTTCCAGCTCCTCAACATCTTCTTTCTAGAGCCCCTCATTTTGGGCCGAACTTCCTCTCGACACCGCCTCCGTCTTTGCCTTTCCAACCTGGTGTAGGGCTCCTCCCTGCACCCCCTCCTCCCCCGCCATCCAAAATCTCCCCTATGGTGATGTCGTCTTCGCCTCCGCCCCTCACCACTTCCCCTAGCAAGACCTCGACCATGACCACATCGTCCACGTCTATAGTGACGTCATCTTCTGTGTCGTGTCACCACCGCACGTCACCACCACAGCACCGCACCTCTCCTCCTCAACACCGCAACTCACCGCCACGTGCCACTCAGCGGGCGTCTGATCAGCCACCTCCCCCTACGTGTGCCTCGGTGGCCGTGAGTGACTTAGTACCTGTTGGCATTTCCTGGACAGGGTCGTGCGCATGAGGCCGCACCCAGTTGGGCTGAGAGGGCCTCTCAAATAGTGTGATTTTTCTAACATTGAACGGCGTTTGGGAAGTAAAGAATGTCTTTTCGCTGCCCCCTGAAAACTTAGTTCCGTTGTTTGATGCCGCTATAATTTTTCCCACTAAGAAGTATTGAAAAATCTACTTTGTCGTTTTATGATAGTTGCAATGTAGAAGTTCTGGTTGCGTGTATTATCAATATAGACGAACATGTGCGTCAGTGGGAGCTTTAATTGCTAATGATAGCAATCAAACTGCTAGATGCCCTGTGAGTTGAACCTAGATAGAAACATTTAACGCACATATGTGCCAAGTGACAGGAAACGTGTTAATGTGCATGCGTTATCGTAAAGTTAGGGAAGAAGTTTTGAACCTGTTTACTGCTAATACACGCACTCGTTTAATTCTTTCCTTGACGTCATCTTAGTAGTGCTTTCTATTTTGACGTAAATATTACTCTAAGGAATGCTATTAATTTTATCTTTCAGAATGGATATTCAAACAACAACAGCAGTAATAACAAGAACAACTCAGGGCCTCACGGCTGCAATAACGGACCTCCTCCAGCGCCCCCTTTCGGAGGACCCTCTTACATGCAGTACCCCCACATGGGCGGCCCCCAGCCTTACTTCATGGGGGGTCCACGGCCCCCTCACTCTGTCTTCCCACCTCACAAGGTGCCCCCGCCTTCCTACTATGGACCGCCCAGACAAGGTGATGGACTGTTTTTCTGCAGCATGTGGCGATCTTATTTTGATGTGGTCCACAGCAGCGTGTTTATCTGATATTTGTTTTCACTTGGATCCAGCATGAGACAGACATTTAACTCAGAGGTTATGGCAGGGATTCCTAATACAGGGTGGCACAGAAAAATAGGAACTTTTGTTGAAACGAAATTTATGTACATTTACACGGCGAAATTTTTTAAAATTTATAATTTTGATTACTATCTCTTGAAAAACAAGTTGTGGCGATTCAGTTATTGCTTTATTTTTATTTTTTATGTGTTTTTTTTTCTGGGTCCTCCCGACGTATCGATATGATAGCCGAGGTAACCTCCCTGTGAAGATTCTTTATGAAAGGAATAACATTTAAATGTAAATTATGTTGAATTGTGATATCTTTGTTGCGATATGGAGTGCTTCTCTGAAGCTTTAGCCACCTCTGTTTACTGCCCTTTCTATTAACACTTATCTGAGATATCAGAGAATAATGTTTCCGTTACTTTATATTTTTCCAGAAGAATGGACCTATTGCGTGCAGTTGATGCCAAACCCGGTCTCGATAGTATATTTTAGTGGAGCTTGTGAAGAAATGCGAGTTAGGAATTGGTCGTAAGGGTAACTGTGGTGATCTAGCAGGGAACGGAGGCATGGGTGGCGGTAACAGCAGCAGCAGCAGCACCTGCAGCAGCCACAGCAGCAATGGCCAGCATAAGTCCCGTCACTCCAACAGAAAATCTGCGCACCACAACAGCGGCTCCGGCGGAAGAGGGGGCTACTGGGGGCACCAATCAGGAGGTCGGAGAGGTCTTGTGCCCCCCACTGGGGGGTCCACTGACACCTCCCCCGACTCCTCCCAGTATTCCTCTCCTCCGCAGACTCCCAGTCCTGATCAGGAGAATAAAACTGTTGGTGGGTTTATTCTTATTTTTATTGATGGGTTGTGCTACCTTGTTAGCTGCTCACCCCACTAGTTGGTTGTACTTTGCTAGCTGCACAGCTCACTAATTCATATTCACATGAAACATTTAGAAACATTTATTTACCACTAGTAATTCACATCAGAGACAGGTTTACAATCAAATGAGGAATAACGAAGAACCGGGATCAGGATATATACCACATGTGGGCCCGAATAAGCTACAAGGCTTCTAGGGCAATGCTCTAGGGCTTCTAGTGCATGACACACCGTGTGCATAGATTCCATCTTTCTACATTCCATACAAAACGGTCTCTTCTCCAGTGCGCTATGGTCTGAGTGAGTGAAGCACTTACGCTATTTCAATTCTTAACACTACTACTGCTACTACACTCGCATGTTCACATGGGAGCAAAAAGCTTTTTAGACCTTTGGCGATGTTCATTGTGGTGTGGTCACGAGCCCTGGCCTGGTTACCTAGTTTCTAGTTTCCGTCCTCAGTGCCCAGTGGCGCCGAGTTGTGTCAGCACTGTGACGATTGTAGGAGCATTTCAATGGAAGGACAGCCTTCCTAGGGAGACTCGTGATTGAAGGCGTGTGGCGAGCACTTGCCTTCCCTTATAATAGTTAGCCCTGCGGTTACGTCAATTAAATTAATTAAACAAAGGTTAATTGTAAGAAATCTCCAATGGTCAGAGAGGTCTCTTTGTTCTCCGTTTTATTTTTCAGATAATTGATAGGTAAGGTAGACGATACGACTTTTCGCACAGACGAGTGTGGTAATTTCCAGCTTTGGTTAGCTGTAAACGAAGCCCTGGGAAGACAGTTAATAATAAGAACTGAGAGACCAATGTTGGCACTGGAATGCGGTTTTGATCACCAAATTATTAAAAATTCACAAAATCTGAATTTCACGCAATAAATTTACCCACCTAAGGGCTGTAGTCTTCGAACTAGACCAGAGGATTGATGAAGTTCACGGTATCTCGCAGTCAGCTTTAAGATGATAGTACTTCCGTTGAATGCTACAGAAAAAATTATACTTTACGTATCAAATAGAAGATTTGGGCAGTCTGTTCCAAGATATACCAATGTTACAAATCCTTAATTCTAAGACAGCCTGTGAAGCCTCTTACTCCGCTGGCTCAAAATTAGGCTACATCCAAATAACCAACTAAACAAAAGCGGCGTGCCAACGGCAATAGCGAAAGAGAGTTCCAACCATTTCCAAGAAGAAGGGCACCGAAGAAATGGTGGCATTTATCCTCAATCTGAGTTTCTCAAGTCTGATAAACCAACCTTGACAATTTCAATTCCCAACCAGGCGTAGTGGCCGAAGCCTTTAAGGATTGAAATTGAGAGATGTAGAAGAGAGCTCAGTCCAAGGCTAGAAATAGAAATAGTGGACTCAAAACTGGGAAATGTTAGCAAGCTAATCCACTATCGACCTACTGGTAAGGTCAGCCAAACTAGGGCAACAAACAACTAGGAATGAGTGCTAGACTCGACTAGAGCAATGGCTCGCAAGAAAGACAAGTACAGCCAAATTCGGTATGTTATTTTAGAGATGACTAGAAGTTATAGTTCGAAGTTACAATGAAGAGATTATCAACCTTAAGTATAAAAATAAACATAGATGCTCCTGACAAAGTATGGCTAGTTAGGTTAGGCGTGCGGATCAGCACAATTTAGCACAATCCATGAAATTGTTCGGCACGAGGACCATATCTTCATTGACGTTCTGGAGGTCTCTTCTTTCGCATTACCCTCGACTGATTCCCTTATTTCCCTAAGTACTTTTCGTAGCCCCACGTGGCTACTTCTTCTGGCGGGTCAGGTTTCCAGTAGAAAAGTTCTTTTTCCGTCTAGTGGATTGCCAGTCTGTAGTGAATATACCATATAATTGTGTTAAAAAAGAGGTCTTCAATAAGCAAGTACATAAAGTTTGTGGGTGCATCCTGTGTGAGATAATGTAAAAGTGTAAGCGCGGTTTTGCAGGAGTGGAAGTAAGAGTGTGAAGAGGTTCAGTTGTGCCTGACGAGCCTAGAGCGTGTGAAAGTGAAACAGGAAGGTCACCAGGCAGGACCGTTACGAGTGTCCCCAAGAGGATCATGGTGATTAGATTTATAACCGAAAATATATGTTATTGAATCATGTTCCTATTGCATTTTTTGTTCAATTTGAATTGCGTTAGGTTCTTCTATTTCCTTCTATTTTGCCCCTCTTACAATGAGAAAGCTTTCACTTGACAATTTACATTAGAACAGAGAGGTTTCTCGCGTCTGAGGTTGGGTTGTGGAGGACATGAGAGGGCGAGGCGTCAATAAGTCGCTAGCAACGATTCATTCTTATTTTTAATGGGACTTTTTTTCAGGTAAGAGAAACGAAGAAGAGTCTTGGGACCGAAACAGCTTCCCGATGGGGAAAGGAAGCTCTCAAGGAGGGGGAAGTGGGGGAGACTCGACTCCACCCCTTCCTCAAGTGCCTCTTTTGTTCCCGCCTCCTCACGGGAGCTCAATCCGGCCCAGGTACCTTCATTACCCCCTCCTGCAGTACCATCCCTCCCCCTCTATGTGGCGGTACTCCCTCCCCCACTCCCGCTTTCCCTCATCTCACTTACAACAGCAGCAGACCCAGCCTCCCCA
>VOMN01014310.1:0-20916 GCA_014899125.1 Orchestia grillus
AGAAAAACTAAAACCAGTTTTGGATTCAGCACCCAAAAATTACTTAGTAACAACAGTCAAACCAGACTCAACAAAAAGTGTGTTCCCCAGTGTAGTCAACCACAACAAACCATGCGGCTTCGTCCAAAATTCAATCGATAGGTATCACTAGAAATCCATAGCGGTTGGAACGGTGTTACAGTTGAAGAATAAATCAAAAGTTTGCTCATGTCACGAACACAGTTCTGACAGGAAGGGAAATTTTTAATTCACTTTTCGATGATTACAATCACTGGTAGTTGGTGACTTGCGTTTGAAATTGTGATTCTAACTTCGTTCTATCGACGACTAATTTATTATTGTTCTGTAGCAGTTGGTGCACTGTACAACGTATCCAAGAACTGAATACGATTATTATCGAAAATTTTCTTTAAAAAGATGATTCGATCAAACTTTGCTGCGCAGCAACTGATCTTCTCCAGTGACTCACTTCTACCGTAATTATTTGTAATCATACAGGAAATAGAGAAATTAATATAATTCAAAATTGAATCGTCCAATTGAACACGACTTGGGAATATATTATAATCAATTTTTTGTCGAAAATTTTTGTATATTCATATTTTTATAGGCCGTACATGGCACACTCGACAAGGCGTGTAGATATGAAATGTATGGCGAAGTATGGAATGATATGCATTGGCTACAATCTGTGAATTTGGAGCACGGGTCAATTTTATGATGAGATATTACTTTTAATTGATGCAAGTAAGCGAGACATTTGATCACCTGATCGCCACGCCAGAACGGAACCCTGAAACTTATCACCGACGCACTGCGGAGTTAACTAACTTTCCCGGCCGTTGCCTGAACGTAGAAAACACACGTAAAACTGCGTACATGATTTTATTCGAAGCGAGTCAAGAGGGATGTTAGCAAAAAGGCTGAAATACAAATTTTTACTAGCAGTGAGATGACAGACAGGATATTTTTATAAAAACATGAACCTTGTTTTGACCGCACAAATCATAAAGATCTGTGAGTGATCTTTCATTTACCCTTTGCATTCATCGCTGTTTCAAGAGAGCACTTTAATTTCGCACCATTTTTTAACAAACGCATCAAATGCCATCAACCTACCACAAGGACGCTTGGAATTTTGACTATACACCAGAAAGTCTCTGGTTCCGTCAGTATCTTGAATTTGGTGGTGATTTAGTTTGAGCTAAGCCTTCTGGACTTCACTTTTTCGTACCCACTTTGCTCCTTTCAATTTTCACACTTTCTCCGCTATTTTTCTTTTTCTTTTCTTTCTCTTTCATTCATGACTTGCTGTTTCTATGAGCAGGGGCTCTTGTGTAGGATCACATCATGCGTATAGATTCCCCGTTTCTGCAGTCCTTACTAAATGGTCCCTTCCTTTCACTCTTTTCAGATCACATTTCATGTGGTGGGAGTTTTAAACCTTGAATATAACTAACCAATATGTGGTCATCACGCCGAAAACGACCATTGAGTTTCATTTTCACGATATTGTTGAGTTTTTCTTTCGTCCAATGATGGCATTTCTTGATCTGATTGTTGTGGCTACTATCCTTCGTTCATTCTTCTTCCAACCCAGGAGTCCTGAAAGGTTTCTTCCATCGATTTATTCTGTAAAGCACAGACGTTGATATTGTTCTGAAGTGTTATTTTACTCCCGAAAATTGGGGAATGATTAGTCCTAAATTAATTATTCAGCATTCAGGTTCGCGACCCTGGCTGTACTTGGTGTTTTTGTTTTCGGCAATGGTTTTGATTTTGCAATTACACAGAGTTTGAAATACAGAGAATTAGTCTCGTTTTGAGTTGTTGTCAGACCCACCACGGGTTTGCCTTGGAGGACCTCCTTCAAATGTCTCCATCAGGGATCTACTGACGGTCCCCTCAAATTTTCCCCTCACGGTTTCCGAATTACGCTCATACCACATCCTGGGGTCACCACGCCCTATTTTGCCTAAAATTTCAAACTTTCAAGATATTTTCTCCTTTTTAAGCTTAAGCATCTGCCAGTTATAACACCTGAATTTTGAACTTGTGATTTCTAAGCTCCACCACACTTTTACTCAACTACACCACTGCCTTGAAATATTCACAACGAATTTTACAATCGTAAGGTTATGTAGGTTTTCCTTTAATCTGCCTATGATAGCAAAACCCTTTTTCGAGCTTCCAACATCCCATTAGGGTTTTTTCGTTTAGGTTGCTCCAATGAATTCCGTAAATCAGACCCTTTGTGTAGAAAAGTAGACAGCGCGCTTCGTGGTGAAATGTAACATTTTTGTTGTCTTTAGTGTCCTGGCGGAAAACCTAACGAACAGTTCGCTGTGGAAGTTTTCTAAGCTAAAAAATATAACCGTGTGTGAATTTCTGCTTTTGAAGATTAAGTGTATCTTAATTCTCAACCAAAAAATCTTTTCCTGCACTACAACAAAAACATTCTTTCCTAAACTTTTGGGTGAAATGAGCTATAAATTTCTCTGACTTCCTAAAATGCAAATTATTCTGAGTTTCACTGAAAACACATGCAAGTAAATCTGAGGAAAATTTGCATTCGAGAAGTACTACAATATTCTGTCTGCAAAGCCCGTATATATCTTTAAATTAGTCTAAAAGTGGGCACCTCTGTTTTGGATAAAAACTTCACGCTGTGTGTGCATGTTCATACCAATTCTGTTGTGAACACGAGATCGCAATATTATCGAAATGAAATTATTTCAATCGAAATGAAGGAGTTCAGACCAGCGGTGAATATACATATGAACTGCGAGATTGAATAGCAGTCATTCCGACGCTCATTGATTGCATGCTCTTCAAATGACAAATGGAGCGGAAATCGGTAACTCGTGAACCACTGAGCGCAATTTTCATAAAAAATGTATTCGATGCGCAGCCCTAAATGCTACTTTACTGCTTTAAAATACCCGAGGACTCCAAAAATTGATGCTCAGCGTCGTATTTTGACCTAACGTGGAGATGATAGAAGAATTTCAGTGAGCTTATTCTCCCAAAAGCAAATGATGACCGAGCCTCTTGCGTGTCAGGACATTTTTCCTTTATCGAGCCTTTGATGGCTCCCATTAGACATTCCCATTCCTTTGATGGCATTGGTTGCCACTCGTGAGATTCGGAGGCCGGAAAAGGCTGTAACACAGGCCCTTCCGTAATTTATGGCCATTATGCTTGTGTCAGCTGAGAATATGATTGGTCGGAAGGAGAAAACATTCTGATATCGATATCTCCTACGTCCCAGTTCTGAATAAAAGATAAGTTTGTTTCCGATTAAGCATTTCTTGGCAATTGCCTTCATAGTTCTGGCTCGCTTTTACCTCCAGCCTGAGCTATAATTAAGCTGTAAGGCCCCTAGCTCATTCCAGATGAAGAGTTAGTTTTTCGTTTGGTTATTTCTCCCACTGTCTCTCGCCAAGAGAGATCCACTGTCTCTCTCCCACTGCAGTTTCCAAGTTCTCTTATCAAATACCAGGCCAAAAGAGCGACGTTGTAGAGCCAGGTAATTGAGGCTGGAAAAGCTGTACTGCTCTGAAATACCTCCGAAGAACGTGATACTGCCAGTGTAAGTAACTCGCGAAGTAAAGCTAGAATTAAAATTGAAAAGACGAATGGCTTCAGATGAGGTGCAAATTGTATGAGTCGCAATGAATATTCTCCGAGGCGTTTCAAGCATTAAGAGGGAAAATGTTAACTCTTCGGTCTCGTTTTAGTTCTTCTGTTTTAAGGTAAAGTGAATGAGCCCCGTTCAGCGTTGTACGATTCAGCTGCTCTGAAAGTGCATAGCCATAGGCTTAGGAAGGCTGCTGGAAGGACTTCTATTTGTTAATCCTGCTGGACTTGCCACGGACAACTCAAAAACCGACCGTATCACTCAGGTGCCTTTTTGATTGTGAACCTTTTGGAGCTATGAGATCTCTGGATTCAAAATAGAATGTTTTAATTACAAATTTCTTCGTAACACTAAATTTGTATATATTGATACGCATGTACCTACGTGCCTACCGGTCCGTCACGCTTCGCCACTTTTCAAGTGAATTTTCAGGCCTCGAACAAAGTATCCTGTATACAGGTTGCATGCATGGCTACAAAAAGTCACTCTTCGCAGCACATTTTCAGTTTAACTAATTGAGTTCAGACTACTCGCATCATCAAGAAGAATCTTGCTTCCGAGACCGGACTATCTCTTCCAAGACCGGACTAAGGTGAGACTTTAATGTCCCTGTAGGACTCAAATGGTTAATTAGGTCGAAGTTGAGTGACAGGATCCTGATCTGGGGCCAAAGCAACTCATCCTCGCCTCTTGTGGCTGGACCACGACGACTGGCGTGACACCTGGCTTCCGTTTTTACTGAATACGAGTATGTTCCTGTGCTTAATTAGCAAGGGCTTCTTTTGAGTTACGTGGGTGTAAGATATGATGCTATTCCTCCACAGGCATGAGAATGCTTTTGAAAATTGGTTGCTTTTGAAACAATTATAAATACTTAGAGTTTTTGCCTCACTGTCAGTCAAGGAAGAGACATTATCTTCTTTTGTCGTGCAAAAATTGTACCTTACACGTAATTTCGTTTTCTCATTTTCTGTGACATTGAAAAATAAGCTAATGCAAAATAATCTTCGACAATAACGTTACTCATATCTTGAGGTAGACCAACCATGCATTCCTCGAAGAACACTGTTACTAAATTTTTCATTATTTACCATTAATTAAAGAAGTAACAAGAAATCCATCGATGGGCACCATTGCTTTTTTTTTTTATCATTACTGAAGATCAAAGAAATCCATCAACGTAGAACATTGCTAGATTTTCTATTCTTCGCCATTATTGACGGTCCTATAACCCCATCGACGTACATCGCTGTTAGGTTTTTCTAGAGTTTGTCATTAATTAATGAAGGTCCTAGAAATTCATCGACCTGCAGCGTTGATAGATTTTCCGTTGTTCTCCTTTAATGAAAGGCCAAGAAATCCATCGAAATCTCATCAACGAAGCTCAAATCAGTCAGGGTGATTAAAATCAAGTAATAAATGAGCCGCACAGCTTGCAGCAGCCGCAGAACGAGGCCATGTTAATTACGCTTGGGTAACACGAGCTTGAAATTTCATTTGGCCGGTACTGCTCACGACATTCAATTAGAACCGAAGCAGAATCAAACAGGACACCACCTAATCAAAGGGAGTCCAAACGTGTTCAATTCTAAGTTTATTTCACCTGAGATTTATTGGGCAGTGCGCACTGATGGTACATTCACCTGCGATCGTGACGACGATTTATACATTTTCTGCGAATGATGTTGACTGCGATGATTTCTCTTTATACTGCCTTGTATTAGCGAGCAGATTGGGCAAATGTATCACATGCCAAGATCAGTTTCAATTGAACGTTTCATCGGAAAGTAAAACATGAAGATATTTTACCACGAGAAACTTCACAAGTAAGTACTTAATTTGTACTTAAAAATCTTGCGTCTGTTGTAGATTCGTAAAAAATCTGCCAGAAGTGATAGATATTTCACACTAGAGTTGAGTTCAGCTCACGCTTCTTCAGGTACAAGCAACAAAGCTTCATAGCGAAAAGGCAGTTCCTCGCAAACAAAGGACGTTGTCAGACGAGAGGGCAATCTGGTCTAGAAAGTGAAAACAGTGGCAGCAACCGACGCGCGGTAGCGGGGAAGATGATAACAGACTGACTGTGCTAGTAGTCGCGAGCTTCATCAGATCAGAGATAGATCCTTTAGATCCCGCAGCTCGAGCGGATCCCGGTGAAGAATTGTTGCAATATCGCGGCCGTCCTCCCATGAAGCTCTGGAGGCTCTAGCTGTGGCCGACGTGATCTGCACGACATGCTTTGTATTGAGTTTTTGTATTCGTGGCATGGCAGAGAAACCTTATTGAATTTCGAGTCTTCGTTTAATCTGACCTAATTCCCTTGATGGGCAAGCCGTACATCTTTCTTTGAATGAAAGGGACCTGATCGAATTGTTCATCGAGGCGACCAACATCCAAAGTATTGTTCGCTTAACGTGCGTGAAAATTCAATTTAAAATCAATTACAGATTTTTTGAAATTCATTTCTTTCTGTTAGCAATGCTACGAGCAGTGTAAAATTGCCTTTTCGTTTGATATTCATCATCGTATGCTCCCGTACGGCTGGTATTGCTTTGGGCCCACACACGGCACCTTTACAGGACGAAAAAAGAGTTTTCAGTCTATGAGCTCAGCTATGGCTCTCATTCTTCGCACGAAAATAATTATTTTACTGCAGAGCAAAACTGATATTTCCCTTCTTTAGGCAGTGCAGTTGCTGGAGCGACTTGCGGTTGTGCACTTGTGCACGCTGCACCACGTGTATTACTCATCCACGAAAATGAATTCAACCCTGGAATGGTAACCTCGTGTATCTCATACCCCATAGTTTAACCTTCTATTTTTTGCTTTGGACGTAAGAGCGAGAGTGACAACATCACGAACTTTAATTTTAAGGTTATCATTTCAGGGTTATTATGAAGAAATTAACAGTCCTTATTCCGAGGTCCCAGAAGTAAAAATGGTTCATCGAACAAACTAAGACCTAAATGGCTAACACCTTACTTTTTCGGATCACTGACGATCAATGTTAGTCGACTTGAGCTAGGGTTTGCTCAATATTTAAAAAAATCGGGGTTCCCAAGTCATAGCGTAAGTTTTAACCAATCTTTCGAGTAGGATATGAAAACCAAGTTTAAATCTATGAAAGTTTCTTTTTGCAAGCTACCTGTTTTGTTTTGTAACTAGTCCAAGAAGATACGACACGGTATTCACCATTTACTATTTACAGTGTCCGTCCCATGGTACCGTAGCTAGATAAGGTAGAAGGATGGTATCTACACGAATGCTAACATGTTCGACGATGACGATTTAAAATCAATGCACAGACAAATAGCCAATCATAAGAGATACTGTTAGTTCAAGATTTCAGAACCTGCAATTCTCGATCGAGAAAAAGAATTTGGCAGAGGACAATTCTCGTATATTTTCAACCGCTTATTTTGCTCAAATCTCACTGGAGAAACTTACTAAAAGTTTCCTAATGGAGAAACATTGTGGACTTTAAGCTGTTACAAAAGTACTAGTGAGCTCTCCAGCAGCAACCCGAGGCGAATTTTGAGCTAGTTACTGAGCCGCAGGAGGAGAAACTTTTTGACGGATCTCGAATGCCGGTCACTCAGCGTGCACAATACAAAGTCTATGTCTTGTTTTGATGTCCAGTGTTTGTATTCTTCTGACTGAGTTCTTCTCGTATTTTCTATTGTCTTGTGTTGCAGTTGTGTGGCTGCCTATGTATTAGTAACATATGTGAAACTTAGATGTTTATAGAATGCCTTTGACGCAGGAATACAAGGATGCCATGAAAGTTTCAGCAGATGAAGATTTTGGCGAATTTGCATTTCAAAAATGTCGCGGAGAATAAAGGAAAGCATTTGCAGAATCGAATATTTTTTACCAGTTACTAATGAAAATTATTTTCAAAATCTACAAGTAATTTTCTCTTGTATTCAACTGCATACGTTTTTAGACCAAAAAAGCTCGTGCACCTTTACTGTTAAGCACGATCATTAGATACATCTGTTGTGATTTCTTCTCATAGTTCCATACGTAAATGAGCAACCTCTCTAAAATTTGATGAATTTTATGTTCTAGTTGATCTAGTTAAAATCTTCTACTCTTGTTCTACATTTACCAGCTCGCGGACATGCGAAGGCCCACATTGCACACAAAGCAGCTGCACCTCAGTGTGGCCCGGATGTGTAGGCCCAAGCATTTCTAAGGTATCTAAGGCTAAGGTTGTTAGAGTGCGTGGTGAGACTTTGTTTTTTTGGAATGCCCAACGTCTTCCAATCTTTAGTAGTCTGACTAAGGGCCGAATTTAAAGATTTCTAGGAGTCAATCATTCCCTCGTGACGTCGAAGTAACGAGCACTGAATGACGGCACTTATTCACCATGCTTTTCCATTATGTTCAGACTATGTAGTAAAGCGCATGTCGGTGCACGTATACACTGTTACCAAAACAACCGAGTCGAAAATCGCGCTCGGCATTGGGACCGGCCGCAGGTGACCATCTCTGTATTCGCGGTGGTCTAAAGCCCTAAATTGCATAGCGGTGGCGTAGAAATGTCGTTTGGGGCAGGCATCATTAGCACAGCCTTTGCGCCGCCACGGCCCTCACATGCGGGCCAGTGCCGCGCACCCCTGCTCTGGCCTGCCGCGAGTTGCGGCCTCACGGGCCTGGCGGTGCTGCCCTGCGCCATGCGGCTCTATCTTCAAACGATGAAGGCTGAGCGTATGTGGCCTACCCTGAATTTGCCTCCTCCTGCGCAGCCGTAGAAAACGCTCGGCCTATCCTTGAATTGATGCGGCGATTTGCCGTGTCACCGCGATCCCGGGTACAATTTTTTAGCGTGAAAATGCCTGTTCTACGATTCTTAACCGTCTTTCCATGTAACTATACGCAGGATCATCAGAAATTTTCTGGTTGTATTGTTGAGTTGATTATTAGAGTGCCTAAAAATGTGCTAAATTTCTCATTTCGGTGCAAGTAGAGTGTCAAGTTTTGATAGTAACGTCTTTTCAGGACAGGACTAGACGGTGTTCGAGACCAATATGGGGCGAGCGCTGCGTTGATTGCTGTTCACTTCAAAGCCTGGCGTCCGTGGCGCTCCTGAGACGGGCGATCCTTGGCCGTACGGCGGCTGTGTCGGGGTGAGAATTGTGTCGTGTTCCTTGTAGGAGTATTGTGTCGTGTTCCTTGTAGAAGTATCGAGTCGTGCTCTATGGTGGAGTGTAATACGGTGTTCATTGCCAGAGAACAACGTTCTTTGACCAGAATACGAATGGCAATCACTATGGCTTCAAGCGTGAGAACACGCGTAACGCACCTTGCACGTAGTATCTGCGTCACTTATAGTCCATGTACACTAAACGGTCTCTCCTCTTCACTTTCTTTGTTTCACATTTCATGGGTGTAGTGAGCTTTAGGCTAACTAATAATCTAATCTTATCTAATCAAATTTAATTATTATCTAAATTTTAAAATTGGAAACTATGCATTAATATGGAATAATTGGTATCATTTTTAATTTACCTGATTTAAACGCCAAGCTAAGGTCGTTTAATTTTTGATGTTGATTACAGATTTAAAAATCACAATGAATCCATATATTTTTCAGATTCTAACTAGACAAAGTGTTTAGAATAGGTGCATTTTCGCGTATTTGGGTATTTTAAAGACGTGTTATTTGACGACTGAAGTGAATATTATTCAAATTCTCTCACGAATCCAAAAGAGTTTAGGTTGCGAGAACCAAAGAGTTTCGAGATAAAGAGTAGGTAGACTGATGGATCGATGATTTGTTTTACTTAAATTTTATAGTTATGTTTTACTTTTTGAGTATTCTGTATACAAAAATTTTCAAGAATTTTGCAGTACGCTGTGTATTTTTGGTTACAGATATCACTGATGATGAGTCAAGTGACACGAAGCGTCTGATTTCTCCCGCATTTAGGTAAGTTAATTTTAAAATATGGTTATCACGGTGATGCTCTTTCTGCCCTACTTTTTATTTCGATCCCCATTGGAAGGGTCAGACGCAGTACTCAGATCTTTCCAAATATTGAAACCACTTGTGTGCAAATATGGTGCTGCTAAGGCTTGTCAAGCTCTTCACACTTATCAGAAGCCATCTCCCAGTGATAAGAAGCGCGCCTCTGGGACTGGTAAGAACCCCAAAGCTCATTAGCGCCGAAAGAAATAAAATCAAGGGTAGCATTAAAAAACGCTGTAAAAATGGCAAAACTGGTGAACGTGGGCATTACGGCATTCGAAATGTGTTGGAAGATAAACTCAAGTATTATCCTTACAAAAAGATACCACGACAACTCATATCGGTCCTCACACGAGGAAAGTCGTGTCCATAGGAAGCATCTTTCTCGAGCGACTGAGAGCCTAGACCCAGATTTCATTTTCGTTCCTTAAAACAAATCTCGTAATGTGAATTTCCTGAATACAGTCAAGAGCTTCCCAGTGCGCAGTTAGACATGAACTGTTCAATACAGGAGATGAGGCCCTTTTATATTTCTTAACTTTTAATCGCGAATAAGGTTGGCAGTCAGAAACAATGCATCAGGGACGCTCCTGAAATAGAGCTAGACATATTTGGAGACACGAGTATAATATCCTAAACATCTTGGTATGCTGATGGAAAAGCAGTTAAAAACATGACAGAAAGTAATACTCAACTCACGAAATTGGAGCGGTGTAGAGGCAGATAGGTTTGGCAAGCCCATGATGAATTTTGGGCGGCGGAAAGATTTGGGTTTGAAGATTCGATACTCATCTACGCGTTTTTAACTACATCACACACTGTACGTGAATGCGGACTCCCGTAGGGTCTAGTGATGAGATGATCATAATTTGTCACATGCCGCCAGGCACGTGGCTTTTTTCCTGTGACTGATGCCCCCAAGCAGAGCACGAGTCCCCACAAGGATGTCTGGGGACCGAACGACGGCCCAAGCTCATGAGGGCACCTTAGGTGCCCGCTACTGGAACGTTAGGATGAAGTTCTATAACACACTCGTAACGAACGATGTCTGTGGGAGAGTTTTATGATTCTAAATCCTAAAATCAGTCGCAGTTTTTACTCAAGATTAAACGAGACAAACAGAACTTTCATCTAACCAGTAATTCTATAGAACATGAAAGTAAATATCCTGATTTATAAGAAATTACGATACTAGAGTTCCGGTGAGCAGAGGTGAGCGGTGATGTGACGCGCTCTTGTTCCTTCGTTTGTTCGTCGCATTGTCGAGCTTTCGACTGCACAGATGCATCCTCTCTCGACTATTGCTGAAGCGCCGCGTATCGGATTTCTTCTCGGCCGAGGATGATAATGATGCTTTCTCCCGCCTTTTGTAGTTGAATGCGTTTGTATTGGTCTCCCAGGGCGGAGGTATCATTTATTATCTCGTACATAAACAGGTTTTTGGAATCAACATTTTTTATTGTTTCATCTTTTCACTTTGTAGAATTTGGAATAGATTTGAATTTTGTTATAATTTTGCAGTTTGTCGTATGTATAAAAGAATCTAGGTTACAATATGCCATCTCTGAACTGTAATTACTATATTAAGAGATATAATCACACTTCACTTTTCGTGCTTAGGAGCAAATTTAGAATCGCGATCCGCAGTTTCAACGCGATTTCCACACGTAATATTTAGATATTAGTCTTGCAAATCCCAATTAGAAGTTCCATCGAGATTTTAATGTTTTAATTTGAAGGCTGTAATTTTACTTGTTGAAAAACCGAAAGGGATAAGATTTGTATGTGACCAACTTCGCAATAAACGATTTTTCTATCTTTCTTTTCCATTCTGTGAATGTGCCACGCGTGGGCACAACACACAAGGCGGCAATCCCAATTGGCAAGAATTTTCTTCCGACTACAAATTTGTCTTGAATTTCCATAAGCATCAAATTGTTTCTATTGTCGGTAGACCCACATAAGAGTGTGACATGAAACACCGGCGAATTCCTCTGCTTCTTTCACTGGCCGTCCCTCAGCCCACCAATTGCCATCGCCCATTTTTCCCAATACGAGACATCTTGCTTCCATCCCTTCGTTGTGGAATAACTAAAAAACAAGTCTGCACCTTGCCAGCTTTGAATGAAGACTGATGCCAGTTTGGTTTCGGTACTTGAATATAACCTAATCTTCGGTCACAGCTTTTAAAACCGATTGATAAACGTTTTGGAGCTCAAAAAACAACAAATAAGTTACTCATTTCTTGTTTGGGAGGGTATCATTCAGACATCAAAAACTTACTGCCGTTACAGTTTTGGCTCGCATGGCGTCATTCGGCTAAAAAATCCATTATAATTGAAGAGAATGTAAGGATTAACCAGCACGTGTACTATATAGTACACTACTCTGTTCTCAAAAAATGGAGTGATTTCACGGGCTAAGAGAAGAATGGAAAATAGTGGCGTTACATTCCATCATCCTATGGAACGACATCCTATACTAAAAAGACTTAGATCTTGTGTGAGGAAAATTTTTATCTTTTAGTCAAGGGAACTTTGGTCCCCATCTTATAAGATTTGCACCCGATCGACTTCAAAGTGTGGTCTATTATAGGGCAGAGGCCCTGTGTGACTTCTCATAATAGTCATTAACTAAAGCGCTCATAGAAGAAAACCTGGAATGAAACATGTTATGAAGCTGTGCGTGCAGCACGTCCACTGGTCATTGACAGACTTCTAAGTGTTATTGAAGCTACGAGAGGATGTTTCGAACAAACTTTGACAAATCTAAAAAAACGTAAGATAACTTCAGTGCTCATCCTATACAACTCCTTCAGTTCACTAGATGTATCATTTTAAATGAGTTTAAATCCTTTAAATTGGGACCATCACAGCTGTTCCTGATTGAAATTTGAGTCGTTAAAAGGCACAAAGCACAAGTCATTTCCTTCGTGTAGGTAGATGAGCAGCTTCGTAACCTGCTGGGTCTAAAAAACTGAGAGGTACAAACACGGTTCGAACTGTAGTTTAAGTAGTCAGCCGTCTTTATTTGTTGGTTTAAGTAACTGAGATGAGCGGGAGTGAGTATCTAAAACTGGTGTCAGCAGTTGAGGCCCCGACCTGGCTCACGCTGCTCGTAAGAGAAGCTCATTTGAAAAGCTAGTTAACGCAACAGGATTTGTCAATTCGCCCCTCCTCGGCGTGATGCTAGGGATTGTTACTTCCTCTTTTGGCAGGTTCTACTGTTTAAGACTATTTTCTCTTTCTTATTTGTGCTACGTTTGTTTGCTTTAACACGAATTACTCATTAGCGTTACTTGAATTTTCCCTTTCTAACTTCAGTAGGAGGCTAACATTCATTACCTTTCATCTCCGTGCATTACCCTTATACCCGTGCATTACCCTTCATCCCCGTTAATTTACCCTTCATCCCTGTGCAATACCCTTCGTCCCCGTGCAATACCCTTCATCCCCGTGCAATACCCTTCATCCCCGTGCAATACCCTTCATCCCTCTGCATTGCCCTTTATCCTCGAGCATTACTCTTGCACCGTTCTTTCGGCAGCAAAATTGAATTTGGGTTCGAATTCGATAAAAAATTCTAAGAATCATCACCAAACAATAGAGAACCACCTGAGCGAGTCTGATGATCACGAACTGAAAGAGAACCATCTGAGTGAGTCTGATAATCATGAAATAAAAGAGAACCAGCTGAGTGAGTCTGATAATCCCCAGACAATAGGGAACCAGCTGGGTGAGTTTGACTGGTAATCAAGAATAGACATACGGATTCGTACATGTATATGAGAATCGTTGAGTCAGAGCCTGGCATAGAAGAATCTGAAACCTTAAAATCAAACACTGAGCCATCAGAGAAGTCAAAGTCACACATTCAGGCATGGATGTATGCAGTCAGATGGCGAACTGTGACCTTAGTGAAATTTTGTTATCTGATGACGTTTGTCACACTGCCATTATTGCCGCTGAATTAGGGATCAAATGAAATAGCGCCAAAACGTCGAATAGCAGAATTGTAATCATCTCCAATACTTTCACGATTAGGGATTGTAATCATCTTCAATACTCTCACAATTAGGAACTATCACGTAGTATTTATGTGCAGTAGGGTCACAATTAATTATCATTATTACTATGAGAGTTGAGAGTGAACAGTAACACTGAGATAATTTGAAATTAATCCATGATAATGAACAATTTCCACTATATCTCCTTTGAAAGCTCTATAATCTCAAACAGCAGCGTTGCCATCAAGAGCGTGATTGCTTCATAATCACTAAAAGAAGTGTTGTAATCATCGGCATGAACGTTTTATAATCTTGAAGTGCAGCGGGGTTATTAACCCGCGTGAAATCTCGATAATCTTGAAGAGCAACGTGGTAATTATCAAACGTGAAAACTATAATATTGAAGAGCAGCACCGTGATTTTCAAGCATGGAGACTATATAATATATTGAAGAGTAGCGTCGTAATTTCCAAGCGTGAAGACTTTATAATATTGAAGAGTAGCGTCATAATTATCAAACGTGAAGCCTCTATAATATTGAAGAGGAGCGTCGTAATTTTCTGCGTGAAGACTCAATAATATTGATGAGTAGCGTCGTAATTATCAAGCGTGAAGCCTCTATAATATTGAAGAGGAGCACCATAATCATCAGCCTGAGCATTACGGTCGGCAGTTGCGCTTTCGACCGCAATATTGCGGAGCTGCAAACTTCCTGCTCCTGTAAAACTATTTCTATAAAGTCTTAGTAATCTCCTTACAAAATGAGCAGCGTAATTTGAAATCATTCCCATTGTTCTTAGTATAAATAAAACATTTTTAGACGTAATTTTTTCTCGAACTGTATGCTGTCTATGTATAGGCCATTGAGGCTAGTGTAGGCAGGGCATTAGTGACGTGGTTTGATTCACTTGAACATAGTCGGTAATTACGCAGAGAGCTTTTCGTGGATATCAAAGTTATCAGATTGTAGATTTAAGAAGCTAGGATATTATTGGCGATTAAAACTTCCAAGTCCTGAAAACTCAAGACACAAACTTCTTGCCCGTTTTGAAGATATCCAAGTAGAACCATTGCAGATGGACGTGAAACTAACCATTCTCGACATGCTGCGTTTCACCATTTTAACAGAAAAAAATGGCAATTTCCAGTCAATTTGGCCTGTGTAGTAAATACATTGTTGTTTCGACAGGGATAACAATATCAAGTTTATACACCGTATAAATTGGCCATGGAAAATAGAACGAACTTGAGAAAGTTATGCTCGTTTGAATACCTATTCTTTTAACGAGTATGTGACTTGCTGTGAGGGTGGTCGCTTTGTGTTGTTCTTTCTCACAAAGAATTGTATTAGCGTCAGAGTGTTCTAAATTTACTGAAGGAATAAAGAATATAGGAAAATTCGATGATTGATGGGAAGCAGTTAAAGAAATGCTATTGAACAAATGATTAGCCACGGAAAATATAACTGGGATTGAAATGTCAATATTCTTTACCAAAATAATGAAGATACAGGATAATTAGACATACTTCGCCGTCTGATGTAATTAATATCAATTAGATTAGTATTACAGTATTAGAAGGTTGAAGCACCTCATTGCGAATTATTAGGTAGTCTCGCATGAAATGCATTTATAAATGAAAGAAAATAATTGTCATAGAGTGTTAATTGTAATCATAACATGATTCTTCTTTTTTCACGACCATTGCCCAACGTTTTTCTAAAGCGTATATCCCATTTTCAAAGAACTAGTCATATTTTCCGTGAACAAACTGTTCAAATGCTTCAAATGTACTCTCCTCACTTAAAAATGTTTTATCGCGGATAAAAATTCAAAATGCTTGAACAAGTGATAATTAATGGGAGTGATACCAGGAAAATTGGGAGGATGTGACAACATTTCGTAATACAGACTTGTAGCTCGTCGACCGTAGCTGTAGAGGTGTGGGGTCGTGCATTATCGTGAAGCAAAATTGGTCCATCTCTCTTCACCAGTCTTGGACGCTTCTTCTTCAACTTTTCATATATGCTATCAATGTCTTGACAACACAATGCTGCTGTTACGGTATCGCCTTCTTGCAAAAATGAAACATGAATGATTCCCTTCACAGACCACCAAACAGTGAAAATTAGTTTTTTTGGGTGCAATGGTGGTTCTGGATAGTGTTTAGGCGGCTCTTCTGCGTCTAACCACCACCATGTTATTTTGCTGTTGTCGATAAATAGCCATTTCTCATCGCATGCAATGATTCAATTCATGAATAGGTATTTTCCGAGCCGAATAGGTGATAAAGAAAACTACTCTAAATACGGCATATCATGTAAGACAATCTAATATTTTTCATCTAAAAAAATTAGAAGCTAAGGAGAAATTTGGAATACGATATAATTTTTGTATCCAATGTTAAATGGTAAATTAAATTCCTAAATGTAAAGCGGATAACTTATTCTCCTAATAATCTACTCGTTTGGATTTAAAATAATGAATAATAAAAATTTGAAGTGAACCCTAAAAAAATGCGATTTCGAGCTAAGTTTTTGAGTATCTCTGTTAACGAAAAAGAATACGAGAATTAAAAACTGAATTAAATGATTATTCCATTTGCAATATTATCTACGGATCGAGATGAGATATTTAAAGGCATTGTAAATGTACACATTTTCATGTACTAGGCCTCTGGGGCTAAAAGCAATTCTGATGCAAGTAATTGCGGATGATGAAAAGTTAGACTTCTTTAAAAACAACTCTATTCAAAAACAGATTTCATTTAATTTTCCTTTCGAAATTTTTTGTTCTTGTAAACGAGAAAATAATTTATCCAGTTCAGAACATAACACCGGGCCACTTCTGGACGTCCACGTGTCGTGTATGTATGGAAATAAATCGCAACGAGCTTTACACTTTCAATACAGTTACTCTACCAATAATATTAACAGTAACCATTGTATAGTTTCCATATCAACGAAGGAATGTGTATTTTAAGATTTTCACCTGCTGTACGTTCTTATATTTCACCTGCTGTACGTTCTTATATTTCACCTGATGTACGTTCATAATCACTCCATACTGATTATGAAAAATTTCGAAGAAGATTTCTATGTGAGGTTTATATACCAGAGTAGAAAAATTTATTCTTAGTATACCAAGTGCTGCGAAGTCTTGCATTATTCCCAGAAGACAATTACGATGCATTATTTCTTCTCTTAGTGTCGATCGTATAAAGCTTCAAAGTTTAACAAACCATATTCAATCTACGACTTTTGGATAAGTACTTGACCTCTTTTCTAAAGTTTTAGCTCTCAAGTGCTAGAATTTCCACGGGTCCTCAGCTGCCAGCGCTCGGCTAACGTCTAACCGGGAAAATTTTAGATGTGAAATCTGGTGCGACCTCAATTTGAGCGGCAGGCAGCTGAAATTCTTTGGAACTCGGAATTCAGGATATAGAGACACGGATAATTCCGCAACACTGAATGTGCTGCGAAATACTGCAAGGGAAGCACAAAAACGTTGGAATATTCTAAATATTCTAATCGATATATTGGAAAGGATGGACGGAAAAAATTATTTGAAATACAATGAAGAGAGATTTTTGTGCCCATAATACACGGAGTTTTTAATAGAATGACGATCCTCGGTTACAGTTAACTTGAAGTATACATACACACGAAATCGAGACAGTTTAAAAATTTCTCTAGAGTTATGAAAGTTAAATTAACTCGGAAGACATTTCACAACCACAAAACTTAATAATCAGCAATGCACCTGAAAGAATAACTGTGCATATGTATGTTCCGTGATCATATGATATCATTTTTAATGCATTCAGAACTTCAGCTCAGAATTTTTTGATAACTACGAGTAACATTCCCGGATACACAACATGCGACTTCTTGAAATTACCAACTGACCTCAATGCTCTCTTCAAAACCAGTAGGTGTGCTGGATTTACCTGAACAGCCTAGTGTAAATTAAAATTTTGCCGTGTTAAACTGTGCCAGTTGCAGAAATAAGCAAAGAATAAATGCAGCCGTATTTTTGTAGCGTAAAATTTGATTGTAAAATTATTTTATTTAAGCAGGTTTTCCCTTTACACAATTTTCGTCTGATGTCATTTGCCGTAAAGAAAGTCAGTGGACACCGTTGGACCAGCTTCCACTCCAGTCTTTAAAAGTCCTTAAAAACTCGCAAAAATTCTCGAGCATTCAAAGGCCTCGAACTTCTGCTCAGACAAATTTAATGCCAGATTAAAGAGGCAACTCGAGTGGAATAAGACGTCCAGCTTTTGGTGGCCCTCACGCAGCCCTAAAGCAGTCAGTAAGCGGGGCATGCACTCATGCACTTGCTTGTCGTGCAAAGCAAACTCATCCCGAGTGAGAATTGTGATTGAAATATAGTTGCTATGGGTATGTGACGTATCTTTCCCTTAATTGGGGCTTTGTTTTTTAGCAAACTATTATTTATTTATCGACAGTGATGCTAAGTTACCTCTTTACTCAGCCTACCTCAAATGAAGTATGGTACGGTGAACCAAGCCTTAGAAAATACGCGTTACACCTACTAAATTTGACCTTCTAAATCGGACGACGCACCTTTAACATCAGCGAGATAAAATACGAGTAAATGTATCAATAATTTGTTTAGTGTTATATTAAACTGATGAATGTGAGCTATTGGGGATAATTGGTATTAATTTGTCTTTGAAAAGCTCTTTGTGCGGCGACTCATTCTTCAACAAAAAACTGTTAGCACGAGTCCATTCACTGAGGCAGTGTTGTTTACACTCCTGGGCAGATAGATTGCTTTGCATTCAATAGTGGTAATATTTCCTTTGCATAGGGTTTTTAGGACCGCATGGTCGTGTATAAGTCGCGTATAACTTACCTTACAGACGAATACTTTAGCTAATATTTTTTAAATTAGATCATTGCATAGAAGTTCCTCGTGCAATAAATTAGTCACCTATTGTACTTCGATTTACAGTTATTTACTACGTTTATCTACCCATTTTCAAAGCTGTGACCGAAGTTGGAAGTTTGGGTTATATGGGCAAGTACTGAAGAGGCATCAGTCTTCGTTCAGGGCTGGCAAGGCATGAACTTGTCCCTTGGCTGTTTCAAACCTATAGGGCAAAAGCAAGGCATCTCGCAATAACAAACAACGGCTGCGTATTTTGTCGGACTAAGGGACATCCAGTGGCTTACGCTTCAGGGCATACTGTTAAGCGGTTATACAAACAATAGAAACAATCTGGTGCATACTGTAGTTCATGGCAAAACTAGGGTCGGAAGAAAATTCTAACCGATAGGGACCGCTACCATGCGTCACAAATTGTTGACCGAAATCACTTTGTTTCATTTAAGTAAAACTGCAAAAATACTGCTACAGAAAGGTCATTCATTTAAACTAGGCTAAAGCACAAGCACATTGGACTGTGAGGAGCAGAAAAGTGCCATATGGTCAGATGAATGAAGATCTGTCTCTAAAGCCCTGATGCATTCCTTCGTATTCATCGAGGACCTTGTGAAGCCTTCGACGAAGCCTGGGTGCAAGGAGTGATACAAAAGGAAGAGGGTCTGTCATGTTCTGGGGTGGCTTCAGCTGCGCAGAAGTGGGTCCTTCAGTTGAAGTACCTGTAAAACTGAATCAGCATGGTTACACAGAGCTGATAGATACATATTGCATAAAATTAGACATTCATTGTATATATGTAGACAAGTTCGTAGCTGGCTGTATTCTAAGCTAACTATACGCAAGGGCTGTACAATGGGATGCAGGCGAGAGAAGCGTGATGAGTTAAGTACATGCTTAGGCGCCGCATTCTTGAATCGAACCTCATGCAGGGCAAATTGAGTAACGTCGATTGTGGCGTTCGAATGCTGTAACGTGGTCTATTTCTAGCTCAGGCTTACGACCGAGGGAAAATTCCAGGAATGTAGACAACGCAGGAGACGTTAGTAACGAGCAACGGCCACATGCTCAAATGTAGGCCATGGGAACACGTTTCGATGTTCCACACAAGAGTTGGCACACGCTGCAGTTTGGGAGACAGACAGTCAGTGTGAGAGGGGCAGAGCTAGAAGTCGGATAGCCATTAGAATAAGGAGTCGAGGCTAGACTCAAAATTGGTGAGATACTTTGTTATAGTTCTGAGAACGAGAAGCTGCTGGGAGATAGAACTTGCTCGAACTGCGAACTGGGATATAATAGCTTATCTCTATTAAAATACTGCGATAGCCCACTTGGAGCAGCTCGTTTGAGTCGGNTTTGAGTCGGTCAGACTGAGTTACTGTGAGTTCTGCAGTCCGCCAATGTGCGAGAGTTGGGAAAATAGAATTCTGAGTTAAATCAGTTCAATACTAGTCAGAATAATTGTGTCTAATCTTCCAGCTCGTTCGCTAACTGGTTAATGCGAAGCTCATTCGAACGACTAGGCTGTTACTCGCTAGGTAAAATTTTTACTAGCCCCTTTTACCAAGTTTTGTAATTTTACCCTTCTTCCCGCCGACTTAAAATGCTCAATTAATTAATTTATTATGTATGATTATAATGAAGAATTTTATTTTCCCCTCGGACTATCTTCCAGGGTGACAACTGCCAATTGCATCTGGGTAGAACCATCGTTAATTGGCATTACAATCGTTCAAGATATGTCTGGCATTTAGATTGGCCTACAAAGTCCCTAGACTTGAACGCAATAGAACATACGTTGGACCACCTAGGACGACAAGTTAGACGTCGAGAAGATCGTCCATGTACTGTCCATGGACTACGGGATAGGTTGATGCAGGATTGTTTTTTCCCAAGGTGTACATCGGGACACTTGTAGACGCAATGCCGAGCAGAATTGCCTCCATTATTCGTTCTCTTGGTGATTTTCTACCATATTAGCAGTTGGGGACTAATTTTTTGTCCATGACCTTCGATTAAGTACACAAACCAGCCAAAAAGCTAGTCGCACCCTGAAGAAATTTGAATGTAACGAAAACAATCAAGCTTAGGAGTTTATTGAGCCGATTTTTACTTTGATTACAGCTTTCATTCTATTAAGCATTAATTTCTAAAATACGAGCAGCCGTTAAGAATGATCTTCCAACGACGAAGGAAGAAGTGTTGGGCCTCACAGTTCTGTCTCTCCAGTTGACGTCAAAAACTTTCGATAGTGTTTGAATCAGACGACTGACGAGGCCATTTCATGTGAGAAAATGATCCTTTTGAATTCCTGAACCAATCTTGGATTTAACAGCAAGTTAAGATGGAAGAGCAAGAAAAGACAAATAAGAAATAGCCAAGAAGGAAT
>VOMN01014316.1:0-13364 GCA_014899125.1 Orchestia grillus
GCCAAACGTTCCGTGCCACATCTAAACACATTCCCACGGCCTACAGTTCAATCTTCACATTTGTTCTGGCTCTAAATTCCCACACCCCCGAAGAGACTGGTGGTTACTTACTTCAGCTTCCCCTTGCATTCTTCGAATTCCTGGGATTTTCTTAGCTCATGTTGCCATCTGAATTCGGCGCTGCGCACTTCACACTTCACACGCCTTTCACATCCCGATGTACAACCACAGACCTAGCCTGCTACGAGCCTGTCTATATATATACAATGAAAGCCTACACCTACTCCATACAGAAGGTTTTTCGTGACGGATAGATCGATAATGAACACATCTTATAAAGTGCAGCACTATGTAGTGCTCGCTCAGTTTGAATTAGTATCAATTTATTCAATCACGTATATACGTATCTATAAGAGCAGACATTAAGTCGACAGGGAACTTAGAGGTGATGTACCTGGTTAGCGATATCATTGAAAATACTATGGGAATGACTGAACAGTGAATGACGTCATATTTTTGGAACCAAGTTGGCGTCTCATTCAAGGTGTGAGGTTTTTGGTTACTGAATGTTATTTATATTCACAAATGTGAGCTCCATTTATCTTAATGTATAATTGGGGAGTTGAACTGAAAATGAAAGTGATGCGGAGGGTTTGCTGACAGAGGAACAGACAGTTCTGTCTTACTGATAATAGAAGTTCTTTCTTCTCGAATAGGGGAAAGCATAAACATGAAGAATATTTTCACTCCCTCTTTTTATCTTACGTACGTCTCACGCCGTTACAACCTTCAATTATGAGAAATGGTTGAAGATCACAACCACCGTTGAAAGTTCGTGGTGCAGGTAACCCTCGTATTCAGGGAGATTCAGTTCAACAACCTTTGTAACTAACCGAGAAATGTCTACTGTTAACGTTGCAATTTAACTCGGTTGATTGTTAATTAACAAGTATGTCAATTGAGGAAATTTCTGCGTGCAAACGAGAGAACGTCCAGAACCTTTGGGGCCAGCACTGCTGTATGGACCGTGATAAATTTTGCTCTTTATATTTACTTAGTTAATGCAAATCATCATGAAAATGAAAGAATGCATAACAACAAATAAAGTTAAGAAAGGAGAGAAAAGTGTGATAGTAATCTTATTAGTATTTCTACGGAACAGGATGTACTTTCAAAATGTAAGCAAAGGGAGAAAGTTAACAAATATTTCAACGAGGAGGGAAATATAAAAATTTACTGCCCGGCCAAGTAAAACGAATGAAGATAATTTCAAGACGAAGTTGGCTGTGGGTGAACGGAACAGCTGTGTAGAAAAGATTTTCACCCGTCGCTCCATTATACACACTACCGAAACATCATTGCGCAAGTGAATTTTTCGCCAAAGATGAAAGTTTCCCTGGATTCTAAATAATAACGTGAAAATACCTTTAGTTTTATTGAAAATAAACTCGCAAAAGCCAATAATTATTTTGATCTACGAATTCATTTGACGTTTTACTCCCTGAATTCATTTTTGGTATTTAACTAACCTTTTTTCAAAAACGTCATGCGGGTTTGAATAAGTGTGCGAATAAAAACATGACTGGGTCAACTGTAGCAGGAGCCTCACGCATCACATTTGTTGGCAGACGTTCAAAGGTGAAATGATGCCCTTTAAATAATGTCAAAGTAACGTAAAAATTGAACTAACGCGTGACTTGACAGTCGCACCAGGCAGTAAAAGAGCCAAGTTAATAATTGTGTGTGCACATCAAATTTTGAATTTATCAGCTCGATGTTGTACACGTCAGGTACATGACCGTTCAAACCTTTATTTCCAGGTGGCCCCGTCTGTGTCACGCACAGTGTCGAAGTTCTACTCTCCTGAGCATCGCATTTAAATTTAGACCATCTGAGAATTTCAGTCGAGTTCATTTGTAGACTTACAATGCTTTACTTCTTTTCAATAAGTCTAGGTTACCACGTAAACAATTGATTTTTCACGTTATTCAAAATACATTTTGCAGGTTTGATGCATTGTAAAGCGCTTGGCTGTGCGACATTGGGTGGTAAAAACTTGCCTTCGTCAAAACCCGCTTGTATATTTAGGTTCCATATCGTGACACCTCTCTTATTAACAACTCATGTCTCAAACAGTAAGCCGCTTTCTAAATTTGAAAGCAAACAATTCAATTAATGCAATATTTTTCGACGGTGCTATAGAAAAATTGAAATATGGACTAATTTTATGGGTAACTAAATTTGAATGTAGAGAAGCTCTATTTCTATGCCTAAACTCGTTCATTAATTTTATAAAAAAACTAGTGAGTATGAATAAGAAAATTATATTTATTGCGTTTTGTGTTCAAATGCAATACCTACAATTTCTGTATTAACTTCGGATCCAGAACTCTGTAAATGATAAATACATAAATTAAAATTCCAAACAAGCATTTGAAGTAGTACCGAGCTCCTGTGATGATGGAGATCACTTATGCTTGTGAATTAAAATATTTGCTAGTATTCTTAACTTTGTGGTAGTAGGCGATCCTATTGCTTTGTAGATTGCTCTAGCGATAGAATGGTTTGTTTCTGCAGCGTGATCTCTGCCCTTACAATTAGGTGGTGAGGCTAGAGTCTTTCCAGTGCGGTAGGAGATCCCTTTACGCTCAGCAACGCGTGCGTGCAGATGACGTCTAGTCTCCCAGCAGCCGGTGGCATCCCACTGACCACACGAGTACCAACATATGTACTACGTTGCTTCGCATTAGAGTAAAAATATAGTGTTTTACATGGAATACAGTGCGAGTAGTACGGTTATTGAGGTAAATAGTTGGGATTATTTGGTGAGGATAATGTTCTCGAAGTGCACTGTTTATTTTCCGCGTGATGATATTGTTTATATCTGATCTTATGTTTGAAATTGAACAGATAAATAATTTCTTCGATGTAGTAGCATATTCCGGTGAGTACCAAAATGGTTGAAATTGCTTCAAATATATGCAATGGAAATTTGTTGGTACTAAAACAATCTTTCACGGAGTCCTTTTCAAAAGTAAAAGAGCTCCAGTTGGAACATTTTAAAAGCCTTGTCAGGCACACATCTAACTACACTATTTTTGTACTTAAAAACTAGTGTTTTTTATGCATATTAGACTAAAGTTTTGACTAAACCATCTAAACTCGTTATTCCTAACTTTCAAAATACTTTCAGCATTTCTGAAACCCTTGTCAATCAAGATTTGTAGGATGCAGGATAATTTTCCATTCGCAGAAGAAATCCAAGATATTGGCAATGATAATAACATATTGGCCAGTTTCGACATTACTACATGATTCACGAATGTACCTACGAGTATTAAGGAGACACTCATCATCATATTGAACAAAATATGTGTCAATTGTTCACATTAGATCATCAACGTCTATATAGAACGGTATTTGTTCGTCGTTTGGAACTATATGCCATAGAAAAATGCTTCTATTTCACGGTAAATTGTACAAACAAATCGGTGGAGCTCCCGTGGGTGGTGGCGTGTCTCCGACCCTAGCGGATCTATTCGTAATATTTAACGTTAAGTTAAATTATGGCTGGGGGATTGCCCCAGCCATAACCCTGAATTTAACCCTGAATTTAACCCTGTGCTATTTAGGCGGTCGGCGGATAATTTATTCATGCTCTTTCGTGCTAAGTCAGATACTTATAAATTCTCAAACTCTCTGATTTTAAATCATGGACTCCGATTCTCTCAAGAAATTCAAGCTAACGACGTTCTACCTTCTTTGAACATTACCGTTAAAAAACAAAATCATGGCTTTTCAATGGGTTTGTACCTCAAATCTGCACTCAAAACGTTGAAAATGAAATTTGGTATTAAATGACATTTGCGTAGAAAATTGTTATAGTTCGATGTTTAACTGCTGGGGCTTCTAAACTGTGTTCCAACTAAAGTATTTATACAGAACTGGACTTCCTGAGACAATACTTCAGTACAGACTTCAGAAATATAAATTATACTCGCTTGCGCACTGACAATAAATACACTACCTGTTAAACATCAATCCCTAGCACGAAACTTGACAAATAATATTTTATATGGAAACAATGCCTATGTTTTCATTAGGATTGTTGAAAGTATTTATACTATTTATGAATAGTTACCCATTAACACGATTTTGTTTCGTAGTATTCAGTTTCCTAATTATGTGCCTAAAATTTTAGGTGCAAGAAATCACTAATGAGGTAACGATACGTGAATTCGGGATACTAGCATTACCCTCGCAACACGTGCAGCTTGAAATGCACGCGTGTCCTGCGTCACAGGGGTGCACATCGTAGAATTCCGCAGCTCCAGCCATCCGAACTCGTCGTTCAGTTCGGGAATATATTCAGGATAGCGCGAAGAGGGGAAGGAAAAGTCGATTGTGTACATAATACTTTAAGCTTGCAGGAAAGAAATGGATGGCTTCTGTAAGTCTCGATAAACGAATTTAAACTCTATGGGTCTGATGTTTTGAAATTATCACGTTATGTTGAGGGGAATAGGATTTTGAAACTGTGCGTTACACAAACAAAGCAAGCTGAAAACAGAAGCTTGAACAGCCACGTACATGATATGTACAACATCACACTGACATTTTACTCTAACTTTGATGAGCGTACGCTTGCAATAACTCTTGAAAAAATAACTTATTACCTATAACTGTTTTACAAATTCACTGATGTGAATAGGATTTGAAACATTCATTATAATTACTTCAGAAACTCTATCTAATTGTTTGCATGGAAATACAGTTTATCAGCAGGAAAAACTATCACCGGTTTTATTTGCTCTGTACCAAACGTAGCAGAGCTGCGCTTTGTGGGGAAAGTATGTATGATGTCATATGTGTTGGTCAACTGGAAAACAATGTGGGTGGTAGAGGGCTAAGCGTCTTGAATTCAACTGTTGACACATAAGGAGGCCGTACTTGTTACATACACTTCAGTCAAACTTATGGCATCTCAGTGAGGAGGTTCTTCACCGTGCAAACGTAGTAACTCATTTGAGCCTTCTATTTTTTCTCTACCGAAGCAACTCTTAAAGAGCTAGATAATTGCGGTACACACAATGGAGGAAGAGGAAGCTATGAAATGCTAGCAACTTTTTCGCGCTGCGTGTCATTCCTGTGGCAAACCTGTTTTTACTGAGCCACATGGCTGACTGGCTGGCCTGGCAGAAGCCAGCCGTCAATGCAGTTCAACGGAGACTCATATATTCCAGCATATTTTTCCGTAGACTTTGTACTGCTTCTCAATTGTATACATAACTGCAATGACAAAAATTGATGGTGCAGTGATCAGTAGCCATGGTATGAAGGTTACTTCAGTTCGTGCGTTTAATTACACGTGTAGTAATTTATTGTCAGCCAGACACATCACGGATTCACGGTGTCGGTTGTCAGCCAGGCCAGCCAAGCTGCCAGCCTGCCTTTAACATGGGGCTAATTTCTCCAGTGTGACGCTAGACATCGCAAAGAGGAGGTGTGTCTAATCTTGAAACTAATCCAACCATTGCTTGTTTCGAGGTTCCCTTGGAAATTTGTTTACGTTCATCCTTTGAGTATCTATTTTTCTATCGTACGTGACTGCAACGATTAAAGTGCTATGCTTTTGGGGTTGCTTGAGGTTGTGGTCGTTAAAGAAGCAAAAGAACGTAATTTGTACCATTACCTTCTGTGGAAACATCAGCGTGAGACCCGTGCCTTTTTTGATCACGGAACAGGGGTGTGGCCGTGATTTTGTGGATGTATATGAGAGTGCATCTGTGTTTCAGTGCCGTTATAACATTGCGGAAAATATGTTTATTGCAAACCGTACAAGTGATCGATTTTAACTACAGGTAGCGGTGCACCGACTGACTTGGCTGTTGACGTAACCAGTGTTGGTGAAATTTAGAGGGCTCCAATGAAGGCGAGTTGCTGTTTATGTAACCAGTCTTAATGAAATTTAAAGGGCTCCAAAGAAAGCGAGTTGCTGTTGACGTGACCAGTGTTGGTGAAATTTAAAGGGCTCCAATGAGGGCCAGTTGTTGTTGACGTTACCAGTCTTGGTGAAATTTAAAGGGCTCCGATGAAGGCTAGTTGCTGTTGACGTAACCAGTCTTGGTGAAATTTAAAGGGCTCCAATGAGGGCGAGTTGTTGTTGACGTTACTAGTCTTGGTGAAATTTAAAGGGCTCTAATGAGTAAAATTCAACACGTCCCCCTCGCGTGGCGCCAAGAGTGTCACCAATAAAATAATTCGTTCCACTGTTGCGTGATGGTGTAGTTCGGTATGAGCGCTCATACTTCACTGGCGCTTGAAAAAACCCCTCATAGTTGAATTATTGAAGCAACTTAAATCATCAATTCAAGTATAGAGGAAGGAAGAGATAGAGAGAGAGCAAACATGAAGGAAGCATGTCTTATTTCATCATACGTGTCGGTGAATTCAAGCTTAACTCAAAAGACCGAGCCATTACTGCTCAGAATTGAACAGCAAATAAATAGCAGGCGGCGTCAGAAACGAGTCCTTGTGGCTATAGGCGACGTGAAGCAGGGAACGTGTTCAATAGGCACCAATGAGCGTTAGTGACGTGTTCTAGCGGTGGCGTGGTGCACGCTAGCGTTAATTAAAATAAACCCGTGAGGTGAGTAGGGACGTCGACGGGGGCGTGAATGTTGAACTCTCTGCCTCGAAATTCCGATGACAAGTAATTTAATGATAGCAACCGAGAAATTAAACCAAAGGTGACTCAAATACATCCTTGGTAATGTTAATCGAACTTAAATTAAATAAGTTTCACAGGAACGCCACGTATAAATAATATCGATTGCAACTCGTTGATATGTTACGAAGAATAATCTTACTAATAACACTCTTCAGGGATAAGTAGGTTAAAGATTAGCTAGAAGGATATTCGGAGTTCGAGTCAAGCGAAATTATACAGTTTGAAAAAATTTAAATCTCACGGAGAAATACCGAAGAATAAGAGATCTCCGAATAATGAAGTCCCTCAACATTTCATTTGGTTTTGTAAATTCAATCATCGGCAAAAAATTGGGACTCGTGAAATTCCTAACAAGATCACGAAAATTTCCTGTAATTATATTAATGTCACCTGGTATATTCCCACCTGTTTTCAAATATCTTTTAGGAGTGCTTAATTCATTCATAAATCGCGTGGGTGTTGGGCTCTGTCTACCGTCTTATTGGTATCGTAGTTTTGGGTTTTGTCTACAGTCATGGTTATGACGTAAGTGTTGAGTTCTGTGTACCGTCTTATTGTTATCATGAGAGTTTTGGGTTCAAAGTGCTATCGTATTGTCCTCATAACAAAAGTGCAAGCGATACTACAAAAAGTATACTTTTCTAAGTTTTTATAAAAGTTACGATTCTTGCTCTCCTTGAATTAATGTTAGGGAGATTCTTCCTTATGGATAAGTGTCATAATGACAAACACGGCAGGTGTTTTTTATGTTGTGCATTAACATACCTGGATGCCCTCTACTGAATCTTATCACTATACCTCGTATCCAAAGTCTCATTTATTTTTGGCCTGCGAGTTACGGAACAGGTTAACTTCCATGTTCTTTGACTTTGTGACTTACAAGTGACGCGCCGTGTGCACGGTCGAGTCGTAAAATGCACGTGAACTATTAAGAAGCTAGATAACTTTCTAGAAACTATCCCTGATAGGCCTCCCTTGCCTCACTATCATCAGACGGCAGAGGAAAACGGTCTCATTCAACAGCTCGCGGATATGCGAAGGCCCACCATGCACACAAACCGCCGGCTCTCCAGTGTGGCCAGGGCATAAAGGCCCAAACCTTTTCAAGATATTCAAGATATTGAAATCTCTGGATTGGTAATTTATGAAAGGCGATAATTGACACCTTAGGCTCATTAAATCAATTTGCTGCGCATGGTAGTAGTTCTTTTATTTACAGAGGGATCGGGAAAGTATCTCTTTGCTTAGTTCAATTATTTTGGAAGAAAAGACGCGCGCTTGCATGCAGATTGTCGACAATCGCCACCTGCCATCAGGACTCGAATAGTTCCTCGTGAAATTAAAGAGTGCAAGCCTTTTTGTTTCAGAATTTCTGAATCGCGTAGAGTAAGTTTACCTTTTGAAACCTCTCTGCAAGGTGAATTCTTTTCCACATTTCCATCTTGGTTCACTGGCTCGCAATCTCCAAGGTCACAGCGTCTGGCCTGAAGGACTGCCAGTTTCGAACAGGAAACTCGTTTAGAATTTCAAATGCGTACGTTTTGTCGCCAACAGACGTGTATTTGAACCATTTATCGAGCAAGAGTCATTTCAGTGCTACTGAAATGCTCTTATCTTACCTAGCGTTATTTGTTCTACGTGCGTTAGAAATATGTACTCAATTTTATCCCTAAGGAGGTATTTTAATTTTTAAGATTAAAATTTGTTCCTGTTCTACCTTGCGCGAAATAGATTACGTATGGCTATATTTAGGAACTGTTCAATAGCGCTGTAGTGGCTCTTGCACGCTCAAGGGTTCAGAGAGGCTGGTATCTATGCTACCCGGCCGGGAGACGTTTTCAGCTTGTCAAAGTTTGGTTGTAGGAATTAATTGGTACTCGAATATGGCATTTATTTAAAACATGCGGAACGATTTAATGGCCTACTTACATCATCTAAATTCTTTTACGTACAGCAATAGTGTAAAATTCTACGTGCTTAATGTCAACTTAAACTGTCTCGAAACTTGAACATTTCAAACCATCTGGTAATCTGAGACAAAAACTGGATTGTGTTTAGTAGAATTTTAAGTTTTAAAGAAGCACGGGAAGTTATCATGGAAGATGGTGCTGCCGCTCGTGTCTTGTTTGGTGGACATAGATCATTCGGTCAATGTATATAATTAGCTATAATTTAAAAATGTATATGGCTTCGATAATATTTATCAAGCTAGCTTAGAAGTGGAATTGCGTGGGCTGACATATAAAATACCAAATTAATTATGCTCTTCAATGGGTAATAAATGTCTTAATGCTTATACTATCTATGCAATCATGGGCATCAATGAAAGTTTGTGAAAGAAAACATATATGGCCTCCCATTACATGTACCGTTGAATAATGTCATGAGACGCAAAAGACACATTCATTATTGGCATGGGGAAATTACTGATTAAATACAATAATTTTATCCTTTTACCCAGTCCATAGGTGCTTCAAAGGAAGGCATAGAACTCAAGACGAGTAATTTCTCCGTATGTTAGTGTATTGAATTTTCCGTATTGTCTCACCTGATTTGATAAGGTAAGGTCATTCCCTGAGCAATCAAAAGTCTTTTGCTGAAGAAAGAGAGCTGATATAGATACTGGTCACTGCGTACGCCAATAACGAATTTGTTATGACTGTCCGCTCCTCTTCTGATCATGGTGTACTGTATTTACGAACGAGATAGAAAAAATATAATATCTTTAAATTATCAAGTTCAGTTTAGTTGGAATGTGCCTTCATCATTAAGATTCTTGTCCAATTATGACTCTTTTTCAATTCAGGGTAAGAACATGTAACATAAACCTCTTCTTTTTGTGCCATATTGTGTGGTCATAAGCTCTTACTGGCTTTATTATGCAGCATGAAGAGAAGAGAAGAGAAAAGAAGAGTAGAGAAGACAGTAGCTTCCATATTTTCGGGGAACAGCTTCAAACTTAATCGAGACTGCTTGCATTTTTTTAAGTATCAGGTGCGCCTAGGCTACTAGCTGGAAATATTCAGCTTTCAAAACGCCATACTTTTCATTGATGCGAGATTACAGGCTTGCCAACATGTCCCGAGGCCGCCCTGCGTCGAGCCTGGTCGCTAGCTACGTCATTATAAGCGTCCGACCAACCTACGTGAAAAACGCGCATTACCTCAGTTAAGTTAAAAGATCTGGCAAACAGTAAGACTCAAATGGGCGTTGTGCACTCAACTGGAATGTTTGCACGTAACTATTTCATTTTTTGGCAGTAAGAGGTTGCTGTTTGTTCTGATTTGTCCTGTCGAATGTTGAAGTAAAAAAGTGTCGGACGCTAAAAGTAGACGTTTCTATCATTCACCACTAATCTGAATTGATGATTTTTGAGTTGTGGAACAATTCACACATTAGCTTAAGTTCAAACACCAAAGTCAAAAACACTTTGAAAGTTTAAATAATAGTTACTGACAGTATGTCCTTACACTCCTTGTACACCATTTAATGCATGGCGAACGAGCGGTCATGGACCGTTTTCTGGGGAGCATGCGTTGTTGTGGGACAGATGTGAAATGGCAGTGCTGGGACCATGTCCATATTTCAATTATTTCGTGACCATGCAACGCCCACATCGATCTCGTGAAGGCAAGGCTGGCCGACTGCCGTAAATGATGCAGCCGGTGTGCTGCAAGGGTCTAAGTTCTGTTTGTGTCGGGTTGTGTTAGGTCAATATTCCAATTTTGTGCATCATCGAGTATCATCATGTAGAGGGATATAGAATATTTGTATCTGAGCTCGGTTACGATAAACAGGGAAGGACAGTTCCCTTCTAAAATGACAAAAATATAAATTCTAAATAAATTTGTATGACTCTGAAATAGATTCACTAAATGGAAGTCATATATGGTCGAGGTGCAAAACAAGTTTGCAACTAAACTTATTTCCTAGTTACAAACTACTGGGAGGAAATTTTCAAATGATGGTGCGGTATCTCAATGAGAACCTGTTGTTAGTTTGCAGTTCAGTTGTGAACGACATAAGTCATTTTTGCTCCAGGGTTCGATTAAGTCGAAGTGAAATGTGGAGAGGAAGCGTTTGAAAAAATAAACCGAACGTACAGGGTGAGTCATAAGCAGTGAACTTTTTTTAGCTTACTCTGCTTTGTGTCATGATTACGTATTTTCATATATTTTAATGTCATAAATATTGATTTCAGATGTTACACAAATTAAATGAGGATTTTTAATCATTTAAATATTGCGTAAAGTTTTAACATATATCGATATGAAAATAAGTAACCCTGATACGTAATATACTTCATTGGAAAGGGTTCATTATTTCTGAGTTGCCCTATATGTATATAGACACTAGACAACACGTGACCTTTTGGGTCAAATAAAATTTATCAAAATCACACCGTATCCAGAAATATATCCGATGCAGTTATGTCGGTATCCACTATACAGGATTAAACGAAGAGTGTAAAACTCAAATATCTCAGAGGCGACAGATAAACGTGTGCACGGTTTCAAGCAAGCAAACAAACAAGCAAGCAAGCAAACAAGCAATACGACCAGAGTTTTAGTATTATACTAGACTAGATAGATAGATATATAATACTTAACCGCTCGGGATTCGTAAGGGCCCTTCTCACAAGTTGTATCAACTGGTGAAAATTAAATTCATTGAACAACCTAAATATGGCTCTTAGCTACCTGCTGGGACTCCAAATCGAATTTAGAAAACGTTGCGCTTATGGAGGGCTCGTGTCCGTAAAAGCGACTGCTACGTTACCAAAGTATATTTCAAGTCAAGCAAACAAAGAAAGACGCAGATATTTCAAACTTTTAGTAGCGTGTGCAGTAGGTATACTTGTGCTTATTATTCAAAGTAATTCGGAAACAGATTCGATTTGTGTTGAAACGTTAAGTGAATTCAATTTCGCCAGGGTTTGATACATCCCGCGCTTCCCCCAAATGCACATCAAAATACAGTCGTGTGATCGTAACGATGACTACCGGGACAAAGAAAGTCCCTCTTATAGACAATTGATGTGATGATGCTAATTACGAATGATGAGGTGCTAGCTTGTTAGTGCTGATAATTGGATGGTGTACGGAGCTGTATTATCCTCAGGATCGAGGTGCTCGGAAATCTAAAACTCTCTTAATTTTAAATGCCCCTCTGTGGTGTTTTAGATCGTTAAATGCCGCCAATAAGTGAAAATATTATTTGCTTGTAGTTTACGGAACATTCTCTTGCATTCATGAAACCTGTGTACTTGAAAAATTTTTAATTTGCAATAAATTTTTGGCACCTTCAATAAAGCTGCAAACGAAAATAATTCGAAAAGCCATAAGCCATTAACATAATTTTACAAACCATTCAGTATTATTTTGCACCATCGTCCGGCTAACGCTATTAGCTCTTTTCTGCTTGAAATTCAGGGCTTCTGGTCGAATGAGGACTGAAAATGACACTCGAATACACCGACTTCACAGGGATGAATCTATTTTCTTTTTCTAAATAGAACACTTGACTTCAACCCTACGAAACTCCTCGTATCCAGTCACGTCTCTTACCCAAGTTGTCGTACCATTTTCATCATTCACCAGTATGTAGAATTGGTGTTTCTTAGATGTGGAATAGTTTACAAGTTCACAGCAGACATCGAAGTTGAAAAATAAGCGAAAAATGTATACAACAATTACTCCTGTGAGTCCGTACATTTCCGTACGTCAGTCGACGTTTGAAAGAAGTGTATTATCTGCAAATGGAGAGATTTCTCAGTGTTCTTGCTTCTGAGTGTCCAATAGAGCGCCTGTACATTCATCTATTGAGAATTTTATCCTTATTTTGACCGACTCAAAGAGTTTGGTGGTTCCAGCAACGCTCGATCTATAAGCCACTTGTGACACTGCCTTGACAGTGTCAGTTAAAAGAATTTGCTCATTAATCTTTGCTCATTTACCATTATAATTTCTCATACAGGGTGTAAGGGAAAAAGAAGTACAAAATTTCACACCAACAAGAAAGTGGTAAACGAAACGAAATACTATCACCTCTATGAAACTTTGCGAAAAAATTTTCTTGGTGAGATATTAGCTGTTGAATTTTTAAATGGAAGAAATTTGGAAACAAAATTTCCCCAAATAATTTGTTTGTACATTTACTTTTCAGAAATTATTCGAAGTTTCCACTCGATTCACATCGATTTTTGAGGACGCATGAAAAGCCTCGTTTATTCAACCCCTGTGGAGTCAGAGGAAAATCTCGTGGCAAGAATTGCTGTGGCTTCTGGTGATATTTCTGAAATGCCAGGCCTTTTTCCACAATATCCAGCAGTCCTTAAGTCGAAGATATCACAAGTGCATCGATGTGGCACGTGGAAACTGAGAACAATTTCCGTTAAGTAAATTCACCAATTAATTATTTGTAGGCAATTTTGTTTTTAAATTTCCTCCTTTCAAACATTAAATAGGTAATGTCTCATCTATTAATTTTTTGCAAAGTCTCGTATCTCATAAAGGGGAAAGTGTTTAGTTTGCCACTTTCTGCTGGGTGTGAAATTGCCAATACGGTTTTATTTTCTACAGATATTTAATCATATGTTTCAACTGAATGTTCTCGGTTTATTGTCTTCACAAAT
>VOMN01014319.1:0-23751 GCA_014899125.1 Orchestia grillus
TGCCTGTGAAGGGCCCATGGAGTACCCATGGAGTACCCATGGAGTTCTCATGGGGTGCCAATGGAGTGCCCATGGAGTGCCCATGGAGTGTCCATGGAGTGCCAATGGATGGCCCATGGAGTGCCCATGGAGTGCCCATGGAGTGTCTATGGAGTGCCCATGAAGTGCCCATGGAGTGTCTATGGAGTGCCCATGGAGTTCTCATGGGGTGCCTATGGAGTGCCCATGGAGTGCCCATGGAGTGCCTATGGAGTGCCCATGAAGTGCCCATGGAGTGCCTATGGAGTGCCAATGAAGTGCCTGTGAAAGGCTCATGGAAAGACCAATGAGTGCTCATAAAATTTTCATAAAATATTCATGGGATGACCATGCAGTGCCCATAAAATGTTCATGGAGTACCCACAGAGTAACCATGATGGGCGCCTATATGCCCCTACAGTCCTCCAGAAGGTACAGGACAGTGTGCCGGCTGAGAGACACGCTGGCCGCTGGTGCGTAATGCTCAATATCCAGAGGCAGCGACAGGATTTGCTCAAGTGCTACACAAACCAAGTTGGCCTACGTTTCTACAAAATGAAAACGATACTCCAGAAGCGAAAAACCTGACGTGTATAATTTCTACGAGTAATAAAGTTTTTTCATGATCGGTTTCTCTGCTGAATACGTTCAGAGAGCTCAGGGCGTGTTGTTCTTGTATTTTATGTTCTGCTTCTATTTATTTGATAATTCCGTTTTATTTCAGTTTTTTTTATTCTATCGAGTGCAACAAACAGCAATCGTGTCCTGAAAAGAAGGTTTTGGCTCTTTTGGGGTACACTGTAAATAATTGTAATGAGCGTCTCTCCATTAATTTGAGGAAAGTTCATTGCAATGGTGTACCGAAAATTGTCGAAACTGGAGGAGCTATCTTGAAACACATTGTGTCATATAATATGACTACATGAGCTACATATCTTGAGAGAGTGGAAACTCAGTTGCTCTTTTTTCCACAGGCAATCTATCGCCCAAACTTCAGGGAACCTGAGCATGGAAAAAATAGTCCCAAGTTGAGCGATGATTCTCATTCCAGGATAAAAGGTTCTTTCGGTTTACTTTTTTCCATCATTCCGGCTTCGAGAACGTGAAAATCCAATTTCTGCGGCCCCGGAATCCTCCTTTTTGTCTGGGGAGCAGAGATTTAATCTCGGCCAGAAATGGGGGCTCGTTAGGAACCATAATCGATTTCAAGCCCGCCATAAATGTGAAATGTTTTGCACCGTCGGCGAAAAATTAATGATGAACACATTAGAGAAACTGAATAATTTAATATTCAGATGTTTTACTTAGGTATTTATTTGTTCTTTTTGGCAAGTACATACGTATTATTGGTATACATTTGTTATTTTTCCCATCGAGTCATAACTAGATTGATCACTCAATAGTTTTTTGCTCACTAATGGTCCGAGGGAAAATTGAGGCTATTTTTCAGAATTTTGGGTTTCCCATGTGAGTCCGGTTCAGTAACAGGATAGAATTCAGAAAAATTTAATCCGTCTCAATTTGGTTAGCACTTGAAATTAAAAAGGGTCTAACAATATTTGTCTTGGGCTCGATTTGTTCTGTGCATAAAATTTTTAGCGCCAGGTATACGAAAAATACATTATGTTATTGAATCAAGAACCCATGTTTTATCAACTTCAATGAAATTGTGTGTTCTCATATTACATGAAAATTCATTTCATCATTTTCACGTTAATTGCTATGTGTTTATGATTGTACACATAACTGTAAATTTAAAAACAAAATGTTCACAGTTCTTGAAATTAGTTTGTTTTTCCAGTTTCATGAAGTCGTCGTTAATGAAATATAAAACATAATATACCAGTTTACAATCACTAAGATTTCACCAAGGACATCAGTGACGAAAGCAAATTATGGAACTGCTAAAATTAAAGTTCATCCAAGCAGAAGAATGCGAAAGGTTTCTAGGTATTTATGTGGTCATTCTTGGTGCGCTTGCTGTGGTCGACAGTCGCGTGTCAAATATCAGCTATAAAATAAACCTTCGCTAATTACCTCGTAAATTGCCAGAAAACGTCAGATGGGTCGTTTTCTACACGAATATTGCCCTATCCTGCGTGCGTAACGCTGCCCATCACGCTGCAATGCAGGGACCTTCGTGCATCTTGGTGGATGCTGCTCACGGAACTCAGGCACAACTTATTTCTTCTTGTAAAGTTTTATTTCAGAGGTATTTGACATGAAGAACTTCTCTGGAAAAGTGTAGAAGTGCGTCAGTTTACATTTTACATCTAGACTATCTTTCAGTTCTACCAGCACTACAGGTAATTCTAAACTACTTTGAAGGTCCGCTAGTGTCAGAGATGTAGACTATCGTTCAGTTTCACTATTACCATAAAGGTGTGTACGCTGTATTCCAGTTCTGCCAGAGTTGTAGATACGAGTAGAGCTCAGCTCTGCAAGTATTTTAGATACTCGTAACCTATTTCTGAGGTTTTCTAGTTTCACATAGGTCGACTAACTTTCAGTTCTGCTAGTATCATAGATACTCGCACACTATCTTGTAGCTGTTTTAGTATCGTAGACACTAGTCGACTATCTTCTAGCAGTTCTTGTATCGTAGGTATTAGAAGACTATCTTCCATCCTTACGAATATATTTTTTTCCACTTTGGTTGATCTGCTGGGTCTGGCAGCGTTTGATTTCACTTGACATTTGACAGCGCCGAAATGTAATGACCAACGGAAAAAAATAACGGTATATTAGAAAATTATTCGAAAATCATGCCAACGGTTCTAATAAAGTAATAAGTATTCTAGTCAGTAACTAATAATCACAATTAGAAATCCTGAAACGAGACAAAAAAAAAGTTAGTTGACATTCATTATGCCTCGATGGTTTTGACGTACCGTGAGGCCTCCTACTTTTGAACCTCAACATGTGAAGTTTTTTTGAGTGCTCGGGCTTGGTACCTGCTGCAAAACTGCTCACATCACCAGAGAACTGAAGCTCATTAACAAATGTTACGTCACTCGTAGCGCCCTGCCATAAATGGCGGGACTAATGATGTCAATTTCGTAATACACTCTCTTATTTACGGAAAAACTGACACGGAATATTATAATTTGAAGTATCACTGATACGGACTGCCTTCTCTGACAACCTCGCTGATTTTTAGGAATGCGGACCCGGGAATTTTCTCATATCTAAATCCTTAAGAGCGTGACAGACCGACGGATGGACGGCCCGAGCGAGCAAGCAGCACTGGGCTATTATCATGTAGTCGGATATCGCTTGATTTAAAACACGTTTCCAAAATAAGGAAATTGCTCATGTGGAAATGTATTTTTCTGAGACTGCAGAGCCAAAAATACAAGTCAATGTACAAGTCAACGAGTCAAGTAAAGGAAAATAAGAACAGAAAAATAACAAAATCTCTAGCTTAGGTTACATGCACAAGAAAAAATATATAATTTATTACATTTTCAGTTGCTTTGGGAAGTAGTCTAATGTGGTTTTCGCTAGCTAATTCTTATGGTAATGTGATGGAGGTCGTCACCCTGGTTATTCTATTTATATCAAAAATGCATAAGTACTGGCCAATCAAAAAGTGAGGACATTTTTTCCTGACAACCTTCACGCGCAGAGTGCAGCGGAATAATCTGAATCTCTTGTTGTTGGTTTAAAAAAAGCGAAGTAAAATGAATAATGAATCAAAGTCGTTTTACTTTCTAAATGTACGCATAAGCAATGTTTTTTTTGTCGTGTTGCAGATCAAAGAAAATTTTGTCCACTCTCCGCGTATTCTCTATAGCTTTTGTTGAACAAACAAACGCTTCAGGTCCCATTGCAGCGCCCTGCATATGCGTTAGTCGTCTCCCAGGGCTGCAGCTCTGCAGCGCTCGCAACACCCAACGTTTGGAAAATAAAGCTGTTTGACCTGAATCGTGCGAGTCGGACATTTACAGCCGTTGGCGGTCAGTTAAGGGGGGATTTGGGCAGGTTTCAAGCGCGCTGAGCTGACGACTGAAGACTGAGAACAGCGCTGGGTTGACTGATCGTGGCGCTAGACTGACTGATCGTGGCGCTAGACTGACTGATCGTAGTCAGCCAATGCAGTTAGGACTACTTGGTCACCAGCAAGGAGATGTATTTTGTTCCAATGATCGAGCGATGAGCCCTCAATGGAGCTTTGATGAAGACTTGGGTGCGTTATGAAGAGTTGATGGAGGATTAGGTGCGTTATGAAGAGTTGATGAAGGATTAGGCGCGTAATGAAGAGTTGATGAAGGATTATGTGCGTAATGAAGAGTTGATGTAGGATTAGCTGCGTAGTGAAGCGTGAATGAAGGACTGGAGCTTGATGGAGCGTTGATGAAGAATAAGGTGTTAAGTGCACCCTTGCTCGCCCCGCATCCCGTGCTAACCTGCTGTAATTTTTTAAATTAGAAGGATCGAAATTCCGTCGTGTGCAGGGAAATGGAGACCATGGAAATAAAGCGATGTGCGATGCATAAACAGAATCGTTGAGGAGTATGTGGAATTTGATTGGATAATCGTGCTAGGTCTGCATTATGTCTACCTCACCACCATGTCTGGTCTGCATCAGGTCTATGCCACCACCATGTTTGGTCTGCATCACGTCTATCTCACCACATGTATGGTCTGCATCACGTCTGTCTCACCACATGTATGGTCTGCATCACGTCTGTCTCACCACATGTAGGCTGCACTTCAAGTCACGGCGCGAATTTTAATTGAACATATGATATCAGAGATAACAAATGATAACAGAGCAGGATAACAGAGATATTTTTGAACATTCTATCAGTTTTTCTTTTTAAAAAACGGTTCTAAAAAGCAAGTTTGAGGATAATCATAGGAACTCTGTGCCCTCAGTACCACTGTACGCACAAAGAAATGCGTATAGCCATGTCCGTTTATAGCCAAGTCTGTGTATAGCCATGTCTGTGTACGGCCATGTCCGTGTATAGCCACGTCCGTTTATAGCCATGTCCGTGTATAGCCACGTGTGTATAGCCATGTCTGTGTATAGTCATTATAAGCTTCCCGGACAAGAAGTTAGTCCCCTTATGCATTTCGAGGTTCAGTTATTGAATGAGTTCATCAATTGGTTTACAAACCTGTAACCGCAGTTTCGGCAATATGCACGCACTGAACAAGCATCAGTTTTCATTCAGAGCAAGCAAGGTATAGAATTGTTTTTTTTAATTACTCCACAGTAATAGGATGAAAGCAAGATTTCGCAATGGTACAACGGGGCCATTGCAATTGGTCACGTTTAGTGACACCCAGTGAAGGAAGCAGCGGAATTCGCTGGTGTTTCATGCCGCACTGTTATGCGTGTCTGCCAACAATAGAACAATGGAAATAATCCGGTACACACGGCAGTTCAAGGCAATATAGTGGGCAGAAAGAAATTTTAGCCAATAGGGACCATCGTCATTTATCCCGAATTATCGACCGGAATCGCTTTGCATCATGGATGGAACTATTCACTGGGAAACGCCAATGATAGTCCTTCTCCTGCTGTTCATGAATGGGGCAAGGTGCCTTGTAAACACACGATGTTAACTTCTGCCTAAAGTATACTCGTTTAAATTGGGCCAAAGCACTCGTAGGTTGGACTATATGTAGAGGGGTGGAGAAGTGTCATGTGGTCAGATGAATAACGCTTCTGTCTTTATAGCAATGATGTCCGCCTTCGTGTTCATCGAAGACTTAATGAAGCCTTCAACGAAGCCTGCGTGCAAGGGGAGTTACAAGGAGGAAGAGGGCCTGCCTTTTTTTGGGGGCTGTTTCAACTACACTGATATTCTTTAGTTGAGGTAAGCATCTCTCAAACTGAACCAGCATGGCTACATTGAGCAGTTAGATAACTAAGTTATGCCGTTTGTGCAATAACTGAGTGATGAAAGGCATTTTGTTTTACCATCTTTCAGGATGACAATTGTCAGGTGCATCGGGCCGGGCTAAAACTGCCATTTAATTGGTTTGACAGTCCTTCAGGATACGTCAAGAATTTAGATAGGCCCGCTGAGCCCCAAGACATGTGCCCATCAGAAAATTTGTTGGACCACCTAGACCGACAAGTGAGACGTCGAGAAAATCATCCACGGACTGTGGCCAGACTATGTAAACAGTTGATGCTAGAGTAGTTTAAAATCAACCAGGTGCTCGTTAGGACACCTGTAAATTCAATGTCATGCAGAATTACCGCTGGTGCTCGTGCTCGTGAAGGTTCTACACCGTATTACCGCTGGTATTCGTGCTCGTGTAGGTCCTACACCGTATTACCGCTGGTATTCGTGCTCGTGAAGGCTCTACACCGTATTACCGCTGGTATTCGTGCTCGTGAAGGTTCTACACCGTATTACGGCTGGTATTCGTACTCGTGAAGGTCCTACACCGTATTACCGCTGGTATTCGTACTCGTGAAGGTCCTACACCATATTACGGCTGGTATTCGTGCTCGTGAAGGTCCTACCCCGTATTAGTAGCAGGAGACCAATATCTGTCTCGGTAGCCTATCTATGTACCATATGCCTATTATTCTACATATTTTATGTAAATATTATAACAAGACAACCTTCTTATGAAGGCGTAAGACAACAGAAATTATCTTCGAGTTTGAATCGAACCGTAAAATAGTAAATTCATCGCTTAATGCATAGTGAGGTTTAGGATCAAGTTTTAACATCTCGCCTTAAACTTGCTCGGATGCAATTGAACAGCAAAGACAGTTTACATTCCAACAAAAAATGAATACCCATATCGAGAAAAGAATTTCGCTCACTGAAATACTGAAGTAATTTAAAGACATTCACACGAGAGCTCATAACCGCTCGAATAGCAGGGGTTTCTGCCCTGAAAAAATGGTGTATAGTCTACTCCAACTTTCCAGCCTTCAGGTAACGTCAGGTGATGCACAAATCATACATGTACACTCACGGCGAGCAAATGTGTACAACATACCTAGCGCTGCCCAGCAGAGTTCTCCGGCGAAGTTACTCCCGAGAGAGACAAGGCTTAGTTTTTATTATAGGCGTAGTCACCACAAATTATTGAATTGCATACTCGCTCTACATGGGCGACTCGCTGTGAGCATGTCAGAGGGATAGTATCTTAGGAGAAGAGTCAGCTGATCAGAAGCACAGTTGTTCCATTGCAGCTCACATGGACTCTTAGCAATGAACACCGATCAGTAACCATTATATTATCAAAGATCCACAACAATATTCTTCATTTCTGCAGCATGCCTCGATCGTGTTGTACGTATTCTGGATACCGGCAAGTTTCAGTGCGGGAGGAGAGAACTGGCTCCATTTGCTGGTATGAATTAGTCTATAAGGAAAAATTAAATGATGAATGTTTTGTCTATGGACAATCGTCAAATGCACTACACCCTCTCGCAAATTTTGGCTGTAATGAGCCATAGGAGAGCGGCGTGTGATCACATTTGGGCGTGTGCACCACTGACTTTGATTTTAAAGTTTGTGCTCAAGGTCGAGCTCGAAGGGCGTGGGTAAAATTCCTTGTTCATTGAAATTGAGAAGGAAAGAAACTGATATTGACCGCGCGGCTGACAGCGTTGAGGCTGACAAAAAATCACTTGTTCGACGCCCCCTAGGTAGGACTAGCGAGAATAAATGTAGCTTTTATGGCGATATTTATTCAGGCAAAGCTACATGAAACTAATGGCTGAGTTCTTACTGATTGTAATAATCGATAAAAAAGCAGTTGTTGATACAGAACTTGCAATTCGTTAACATTCCAAGAAGTTTTCCTCCATGTAGCATCTTCGTACGTCATACTTAGACACTTTTCACACGGAAATTCTTTCGAGTCAGGCTGGCCTCGCGAAACACAAAAGCAACAAATCACTAGAGTGCACACACACACACACGTATTCACACGCACAACACTCATGTTGAGGAAGAATGCACACAGGCACACCCTCACGGGGGCGGGGCGTGTCCTCGTTAGCGCGAGAATGATGCCAGCCCGACACCTCCCTGAGATCTCCTCACACACTTGGCGACCCCCTCACGCCTGCGCTCGCCACCGCCGTCTCAAATCTCGTTAGGTCTAGTTGTTGGTCAGTTAGTTAGTTAGTTAGTTTGTTATTTAATTACGAGTAGGTAGTCAGTTTGTTCGTGAGTTAGTCTCCGGTGAGTTAGCTGGTTAGTTATAGTTCGGGAATTTGTGAGACCAATTAGTTAAGTACTTAGTCAGTTAGTTTGCGAGTTAGTTTCTTCATTTGTCAATTGGTTAATTAGTGATTTAGTTACTCAGTTAGTTTTTCAGTTGAAGAATTTGTGAGCTACTTAAATAGTGCGATTACTTTTGTTTATTACCCAGTTAGTTGTTAATTACGGTTAAAGATGATGAGAGCGCATCCGAAGCTGGGCTTTCTCACTCATTTCAGACTCGGAGCCCAACACAGACCCTCCTCGAGACTCAGGTGCACCCCACTCAAGTTTTCAACACTGCGTTCTTGTGAACGAAAAAGTAATCTCATGCCTACGACGCTAAATACTAGACTCATTCCTAAATTGCTGGACTATAGTTCTGAGTCCTCGCAGATTTTAAGAGACAAGTTGCTTATTTCAAGTTTGATTCATGGATTTCTAGAGACAATGTCTTATTTCAACTTTGAATGACGAATTTTTATAAAGTTCTTGTTTTAATTTTGAGTCATAGATTTCTAGAGACAAGTTGTGGTTTCAACTTTGAGTCGAAAATACTCCGACTCCGCTCAAGCACCTTGTCGACACCATGTACACCCACAATCCAGTGCTGTACAATCTCAGTAGATGAAATATCTGTATATCTTCCTCAATATTTTAAAATTTTGCTAAATACTATATGTAAGAATATTCATTTAATTAGCCTTGAAAATAGAGGTGAACTGAAAAATAGTAAAATTGCATTTGAGGGTGCTTGGTTCCGCTGAGTTTTAGGTTGATTGCAATTGTCTCTTGGCAGTTCATTGTGTTCGAAGTTGTGTTACGTTAGGTTAGCGTAGGTTAGGTAAGGTTAGTGTGGGTTATGTTAGGTGAGCGTAGGCTACGTAAGGTTAGCGTAGGCTACGTTAGGTTAGCGTAGGCTACGTTAGGCTAGCGTGAGTTACGTTAGGTTAGCGTAGGCTAAGTTAGGTTAGTGTAGGCTACGTTAGGTTAGCGTGGGCTACGTTAGGTTAGCGTAGGCTAAGTTAGGTTAGCGTAGGCTACGTTAGGTTAGCGTAGGCTACGTTAGGTTAGTGTAGGCTACGTTAGGTTAGCGAAGGTTAAGTTAAGTTACACAGTAAGGTTGTAAATAACGAGATTTTGTCACACAAGATTGTTGCGGAAGACATTTGCTATCCAATCAAATAAAAATGTACTTTTTGCATACTATTACAAATACATGTTTCTGGCCACTTTTTGTTTGAGTCACATTGTGTTATAAGTTATTACGCAACCTACACCGTGGTTGCCTCCACAATTCATTCAACACCTCGATCGGCAATTCTGAGAGCAGTGTACACGGAAAATGCCTGAAAATTGGCGGCGGGAATTGTGATTGCTGGAACAAACATTATGGAGAAAAATTATTCATACAAATTCGAGTATATGAATGGTCCGAACCCTCAGTGTCTGTGTGACGAGTTGGCAAATCCAGCCGTTGTTTCTTTAAAAGAAAATCGTAGATAGCTTCCGTGAACCTTTAATGAAAAGCTTGAGAAATTAATAAAGCAACTTGAAGCAAGAGAAAGAGACGATATCGGATGACAAATACGAACTGGGATGCAAGTAACATTTGCAGGAAAAGTTGCGAGAACAAATAAGATTCTATGTGGCTGGTAAAAGGTTAATGAGAATAGCTTGCTGGATTTTCTATTTTACGAGCAAAGAAGAAAATTGCAAATGAAATTCAATTCTTCATAAACGTCCAGACGACAATGGAGCTTTCCAGTGTTAGTCTAGAGCATAAAAGAATATGAAGGAATACCAAAACATCTTCTATACTAAAATAAAATTTATAAAAAATATGCAATTGCGAATAGAAGTTTCGGAAAATTTGGCGATAAGCACAAACCATGACAGAAAAAGTAAGACTTAGCTCAATATTTATCATAATGACACTAAAGAAAAGGAAATAAATAGAGAAAGACACAAAATGGTGGACAGAATGGCACCTCAAAGAATAATTAAAACAACCAATCAAAAGACCACAAACATGGGTTCTGCAGACCGTATCTACATAGCGAGGACCGCCGGCAGGCGCACCGCAGCGGCACACCTGAGGGCGTAGCAGCCCCTAGGCCAGCCAATTCAATTACAGGCTCATAAATTTGTGCGCCTCGCGAGACCGGCCAGCGCGAGTCAAAGTGCGCCGCCGCAGCAACGAGGGCGGTCCTGCGCTGCTCTGGGGTGGAAACATTCGAAGCATTTGAAGCATTCATTTACCACCAGAAATTTACATTTGACTCAGCACCGCAATCGAATGAGAAATGACGGATTACGGACTGGTCTCTGCAAAGACACAGCCTGGGCCTACTCCAGCCTTGGGGAATCTGAGCAGCGTCGTCACTTTTGTGTTCGATTCTATGTCACCTCGACCGCAGCACGGCGGCGGCTGATGCAAATGCCTCCTGTATCTACGGGGGGCATTCGTGATGCGCCAAGCCAAACATTTATTCGCACATCAAAGCTCTCACTGCGTCGCTGGTATTTCACTACAATGTTGAATTGACAGTTTATGTGGACGAATGTTAGCTAGAGGGAATATTCCTGGTAAATTTGCACGGACCTCTTCAACGCTCAGGTACCTATTCACGAATTTACTATGTACGCTGTCGGCGCAAACATCAGCTTCGACATACATACGTACATGAATACATATATACATACATACATACATACATACGTACATACGTACATACGTACATACGTACATACGTACATACATACATACATACATACATACATACACACACACATACATACATACATACATACATACATACATACATACATAAATGCATGCATACATACATACATGCATACATACTTACATACATACATACTTACATACATACATACATACGTACATGAATCCTGAAACTGCTTTTATTAGGTCCTCTTTAGGCAAGTTACATTCCAGGGTACATCACTATGATTGAAAGTAATAACAACGGTTGCATAGTCTAATAAGCAGTGTACGTCCAAAGAGCTTCAAAAGGCAAAGATAATCCCTTTAATGTTTCGTCTGCGGAATAATAGCAGTCTAATTTGAGCGTTTTATGAAGTACTCACGCTACGGAGGACATGAATGAGCCTGACGACACTCCAAGCTCGACTTGGGACAGGAAGGAGACACGGCCGACTCGTGCGCATTGAATTGGATTATTACCTGACGCTATTTCATCATTACCTGACGCTATTTCATCATTACCTGACGCTATTTCGTCATTTGGATACTTCGATTAGGGAATTAGAAATATTATGTATCTCTTCGTAACGTTTCATTGCTTGATAAAGGGATTGTGTCAGTGCTGGAGATTGTGTTGCGCTAGAGATTGTATCAACGTTGAAGATTGTATCAGTATTGGAATTTGTGTCAGTTATGGAGATTGTGTCAGTACTGGAGATTGTGTCGGTACGAGAGATTGTGTCAGTGCTGGAGACTGTGCCAGCACAAATCAAGTGCCAGCACCGATACTGACCACTCCAGAGTCGCAGCACCAGGCAATGAGAACAGATAACATCCCGCACTTCAGCGAGGTCCGCTGGCTCACCACGTGCACCACACACCAGATCTTGGGTCCATCTTGGCACTGGAAAATGAAGGCTGGAGAAGTAAGGGAGCCTGACGTTGCGATCTTGTCCTGGGTACCTATCATTGGCGTGTATTTATTCACGTCTTTGGTGCAGTTAAAGAGATACTGGGTAAGCTCGCTTGCTCTGGGGTATCGAGATTACATCCCGGCTTTGTTTCAGCTGTTGATGTAGCTCTTTCTGTTCTTGGTGTAGGTGTTTCAGCTGTAGGGGTGGCTGTTCAGTTGCTGATACGGTGCTTTGTAGGTTGGTTTGACTGTTTCAGGCGTTGGTATGGCTGTTTCAGCTGTTGGTGTGGCTGTTTCAGGCGTTGATATGGCTGTTTCAGCTGTTGGTGTGGCTGTTTCAACGCAAAATCCGACTGACTGGCAACTTTTTTAAGCACAATTGCTAGTTTGAATAAATTCGGGCTCAATTGGTATCATGGAGTTTCAATCTTGTTAATATTGGGATTACTGAGTTACCGATATATTCAATTTTAGCGTGAAATTCAGCTACATCATTCATTAGGTGCTCAAATTATCTAGCGTAAGCCACAGATTTTTGTTATTCAATGTTTAGAAATACTTTGAGGACATTTTCAGACACCATCTCCAGCTCGGTGCAGAGCGCAATATTGCGCAATCAAAGACGACGCGCACAGTAGATTTGATGTACATGTTGTCCCTCTGCCTGTTCACGGAGGTCTTTGTTATCACATCGACGTCAAGGATCCGCCGTACACATTATTGATGGAAACGGCACAAAAACCAGGCGTAACGTTAGGAACAAAGGGCATTTCACTCGTCTATTCCCTTTCAGGCAGGGTTGTAATACTTGTTCTCTGAGAACTTCTGACGAAGATTAAGTAGCCCTTCTTTGTTGCTCCCCAATCGTTGCGTGCTCGGTGACGCTTGTCCTGGTGAATACAGGCTCGTTTTTGGCAGAAACTCATTTCTTCACGATCGGAGTGCCGCGAATTCAAATTAAGAAAACGTTAAGTTTATGAAACTGTCTGTCTACCCCGTATTTTCTGCCATCTTGAATGGGTCCTTTTGTCTATGTATGTAGAATCCGCTCATTTGACTGGAAGTTTTATGCGTAAAATTGTTATTTCTTGTCAGATTAATTAGGTTTAGTTCTCCGTGGTGGCTGACAGGTGTCATAATTTAATGTCAATATTATGGACACGGCAGTGAGCATACGGTTGTGCTGATTGTGCTGCACGTGTGCTGAGTGTGCTGCACATGAGGTGAGCGTGCTGCACATGAGCTGAGTGTGTTGCACATGAGGTGAGTCTGCTGCACATGTGGTAAGTCTGCTGCACATGTGGTGAGTGTGCTGCACATGAGGTGAGTGTGCTGCACATGTGGTGAGTCTGCTGCACATGTGGTGAGTCTGCTGCACATGAGGTGAGTGTGCTGCACATGTGGTGAGTGTGCTGCACATGTGGTGAGTGTGCTGCACATGTGGTGAGTGTGCTGCACACACGCCGAGAAGTGTTGTAATTTAAATGTGTGTTCTTCGCTCAAAAAATAAACATTTCGTATCCCCCGAGTTGAACAGATTGAGCACAAGTTGAGTGCAGCACAAATATTTGGGACGTAATGATGCGCAAAATAAGTGTGTGCGTAAAGAAAATTAAACCTGAGTAAAATAAGATACAATAAAAATTATTTACCATCAGGTAACATTATAGCCTAATATTCAACAGTGATAAATATATCACATACTAAGACGTACATAAAATAAGTAGTACAGATAATAATATACAATAGCATCATATACAATAGCATAATATACAACAGTTATAAGTATGCTGGATAATAAGTTGTGCATAAAATAAAACATAATATAATTCAATAATAAGTCTGCCAGAAAATAAGTTATGCATAGAATAACACACTGTAGCATAATGTAATAGAGTAATAAACGTGCCCTAAAATAACCGTGCATAAAATACAGAGCACAAAATAATCAAGTTGGAAATCGTCAACTCCTCGTATGGATATCCTCACCCTGCGAATGGCAGGGTCAGGATTTTCCACTAAAACTGCGTTTAGCTTTGTAAGAACAACGAGCTTTTGTTTTATGCATATTTGCGATACAATTAAGTGCATTTAGGGTTGTACGAAAAGATCGCTTTAGTATTCTGAACTTTTGCACCATAACTTAATTGAATATCGTGAAAAAATTAAATTAAATTTTTGTACGTGTGAAATTACTACAAGCTGCATTCAGCTTTATCCGAAAAAAAACTTCGGTTTTAAGAGCATTTGGTACATTTTGAATTAGTCTTCGTTTAACTCTGTACGAAAACTATTAGCAGCCATACACCCGCAACATGGAGTACACTGCACCGCTGGTCGGCAGAGAGATGCTGGATCACATGCATGCAGGTACATTCACACAATATTTATGATGATGCAACATTATGGAGAATAATTTGCAGACGAGATTTCATAAAAACTGAATCATCCAAACATTTCAGTGATGTGTTCAGCTCTGTTGCCTTCCATGCACCCTAAAGCTGCCTTTTGGAAACCAATTCGAAAAAGTGCAAAACTTGAGTTAGTCGTAACCATTTTATTGATAAGTATAATTGGTGACATTTTCCCAGGGTAATTTTATTAGACTGCTTTGAAGAAACTGATTACTTTCGACGAAGGCATGAACGCTGGGGGACTGTAAGTCTGTAAATGCTTTGTTAATTTTCTTCGTGTTATACACTACTTGATATTCATTTAGCCGTTCAGAGTTTCATATTCTGCTATCCACGAGACCAGCTTCATATTCCCTCTTAAATACACATTTTTAGCCCTGTACATGTAAATCAGGCATATTTTATTGGGAACCCAGAGAAAGAAGTAATCGAAATCCATTCTCCGAAGTATGTTACAGGTTTTAATCCCCTTCTGCTGAAGCTACGGGACTTTGTTCGTTCTAGCTCAAGTTACTCAAGGAACCGAACTGTATAAATGAATCGTAAAATCCATATTTTGATGGTTTACAAAATACTGGCTGTTGCTAACGCCAGCCTTCTCACACATCCACCTCGTCGTCGGCTGCAATTAATTAAAATACCAACTAAAGGCTGCAATAGCTTCTTCCGTTTTTAATTTTACATCTCTAGGTCATTTCCATTCTATAAATAAAATTTTCAATACTCCATTAAGGTGTACTCCTGATTAATGCACTAAACACCACTCGTAACAACGCGCAGCGCTAGAACTGCACTCTTTAAATCACGTTAAGTTAAAGCGAAATTATAATTTCCAATCAGATGCAAACCGTAAATTCACTCGAGGTATGTGCTACGCAAAGATTACTTTCTATTACATGCACATAGCTATGAGCTGACCCGCAACGGAGGGCACGGCAAACATCTCGATTGCGGGAGTATTAGCCAACAATACAATCATTTTTTTCGTTTATGTGCGATATGATTAAGAACCTCGTGCCAGTGTAGCATAAGTCGCATTACCTTCAACCTTTGGTCGTCTCACACTCCTTCAGATCTGTGGATCTCGATGTGTTATTGAAAAAAATTCTGGTTTATCACTAAAAAATTTTTTACAAGCTAAAACTTGACGCAAATTTACTCTTAAAGATCCTGTATTTTAATTTCTCTCAGCCTTACTGCTGCTCTTTATAGGTGGACACAACTGAATTTAAATTTTTCGGGTAATGAAATTACTTCATCCAATCACAAGGGAGCAATCTGCTAGTCATTAAAAATGTTTAGCTATAATACTCACGGAATGTGTGTGACACGTAAATATATGTATGTAAATCTCAGATACGGCAACTCCCATATTGCTCTGATTTTTCTGCTCAACTTCACACCTCCTCTCCTTGACAGACCCTTCGCGCCTCGTTCGGGACCGGAAATAACGATTTCTAAAAACGGGCCAATTAATGGCAACACTCCAGACACCGTGACCGTAATCTACGGACGTGTGTCAGGCGACCGTCGACTGTTACTGGAGAACGGTCAGAAAAAACGAAATAATTGAAATGAAAAAAGTGGCATTGCGTGTTGAAGTGTCGAACGAAAGCGAAGTCTAGGCTGGTAACAAAAGGACAGCGATAGCTTTGGAGAGATGAAGTGATTCATGCAGTAGATAGCGTTTAAATTACGAAACATGAGTAGCTTTCAGTGGATCACTTTGTTCTTAGACCGCCTGCAAAGCAATCGACCCAGCACTTATGAGGCAGGAGTCCTCTGCCTTGTGCTACTGGCGGACAACCGCCAGTGTGCTGCTGCCAGTGACGTACGTTCTGATCAGTTGTGAGCGATTGCTTGTTTAGTACGTCCGCAGCTCGAATGCTTGCTCTGTGGAGGCTCAAATCTAAACCCTACAAGCTTTGAACAAAGTTCTGATGGTTATTGCGTCAACGGGCTAAATGAAGCCCGAATTTGAATGACTGATGAGAAGTGCTGGGTCAAATGTGAGACGACACCGGAAAAAGTTTTCAGAAAAAAGAAATAAGTATGGGAGAGTGGGCACGTTACAAATTCTTCAAGGGATGTGTAAAATAGTTTACAGGGGGTAAAATAATTGAGTTAGAGACTTATTCATATATACTACGTGGAAAACTTTGAAGTGTATTCAGCAATTAACATTGCATACAAATTCATAGATAGTTACCCAAGTCCCGAACGATGGGTCAAGTGCTACAAGCCGTAGAAAATCAGCGCTCAAAGAAATGTTCGAAATGAAATGACGCGTTTTTGTGTCTGAAGATGGTGTGCGAGCTTAGTACTGCCGTGCTATGAGAGGTGTGATTCACAGACTCATTCTGATGGTGGCAGTTAACCTTCTTAGTCAACTTTATTTCGACGTTTAGTCTCATGCAGGTCATCTAACCTCCGCTGCAGTCTCACGTGCATGCCATTCCGAAGTCTAAATTAACTGTATATTTTGTGTGATTAAATGCTGTCATTAGTAGTCTCTGTCGGCAGTCCTACTAAACTCAGCGCTGTTGCTCTTTGTAAGAAACAGAGAACGAGGATCAGAGGCCTGATTCCTCAGACTCAGCGTACCCAACAAAGCCACGTCGACCGCGAGTTGAGGATGTCCTGATTTTGCAGCAATCCGCTATCAAAAGTAAATCGATGCGGGTAAATATTTCACAAGATAATCAGCACAATCAGTCCATTCTCCTCGAAAACTAAAAATGAAACTCAAAAGCGCGATCATCTTTGTGTAACATGAAGGTTATTTCTGATATCTGATATTCCCAAAGCTCCCGTTTCTAGATTTTACTTCGGTTGAGAGGTAGGCGGAGGCCTGGCTGCTGCTACCGTGCCTGCCGTAAGTACAGAACGAGGGCTTGTCAGGATGCGTTTAACAGCTGCGGTAATGGAAATATTCATGCGAGATTCACAGCTATTGTATGAAATCTTCTATGGAATATTATCATCTAGGACCATTTTGCTATTTCTAGTCCTCTTTCAGGTCGAAAGGCATTTATCCTTCAGAAATTCGTATCACTAATTTTTTAAAGCTAGCAGGGAAAGCATATAAACACTGAATGATCATGTAAATACATCTCTCAGAGTAAATAAATCTGTCAAGCACGACAAGATAGTGTACACTTGAAAAGAGTTTGTCATCAAACAGAAGCTGCAGACGCTCGCTCGCCAGACTCCCTGTTTGGCTATGCGATCGCTCGAGTATTGCTGCAGCTGTCGTCACTGCTCCTGTTGACGCGTGTACGATGTTTGCTGAGCGAGTTTTGTGAGCGCGAAGTCGAGTTAGGAACCTTGAGCTCGTGCGTAGCATGGCTACCTGGAGGTTGTGCTTCCGGTTGGTTGCTCCCGGTGCCCGCTGTGGACATCTCGTTAGATGGGTGGAGCCGCTCAACGTGTTCAAACTAGGGAGGCTAAAAAAGTTTTAGATTTGCTCGCAACAGCCATTCGAAACGAGTTATTTATTATTCTATAAAAATACCTGGCTTGCTTTGGAATATTTTCATTCGTAGTTTTTGAACATTTGTAAAACTTGAGCAAAATAATAAATTTTCTACACGATGTATCACAGACTCTCATTTTTTTGGTTAGTAGATATCCTCTGTTGCCTAAAATGTGCTCAAGGGGGACCTCCGTACGTTGCAAAAAAGCATCACGCTATTCTTTTCCTGTTCACGGTTTTCCATTTCAATTCACTGAGTAGATGACTTATTATTTGACCCTGCTCTAACGGACTCTGTGTTGGCAATCGTGTTTACTATGACCAGTTGTTCGTGTTGCCATGATAGATCGTGAGTTGCACATGCAATCAGCATACATCTTTCTCAAGTCCTCTATCTTTTGTGTTTCTACATCTGGACCTTAAAATCAATCTCTTCGAGTATGCCCGATCTTTTATACTCTAAGTTTTGGATGAATATGACGCAACTGGTTTCTTTTGCTATTATTCGGTTGCCAAGTTTCGTTGTTTTGACATGAGCTGCCCAAGTCACCCCAGTGCCACGTAATGGCTCTTATACAAGTCCTTTAACATCAGCACTGTGTGGTACTTTAATCGGTTATTTTTCGTTTCCTAATTAATTTGCGTTTTTGCCAAACAAAAGATCAATCTGCTCTGTGTTAGAAACATCCATTAAATTTCTTTCTAGGTATATTATTTTAATTTTCATCATGAATATTTGTTCCTGTTTTGGCCTTGTACAAATAGAAAATTTGAGGCGACGTGTAGGAATTGTTAAATAACTCTGCAGTGACTCTCACCCTACAAAGGCCCACATCCATTTCAACCTACCAAAGAAGCAGCTGTGGCCCTGTATCGCCTGTTCCAACTGCTTTCCATGAATTGAGCTGGAAGAAATGCAGCATCCCATTTTTCTAACTATGATAGCTGAATAAAACTCGTTGTTACTATCACAACTAAGAATGAAGTACTCCGTTCGAAGCAGCATCCTCAAGATGAAGATACTGTAAATCTTCGGTTTTTGAAGATCATTACTTGAAAATATTAGATTTAAATTAAGTATAACTTGCACGGTTCTAATAATATTTAAAGAGGGTCGCGTACTAAGGTAAGTATTCAATAAATTTATATATTTATTCTCCACCAGCAATTGAATTCTTAAAGTGACACGCTTCTTGCCTAAACTCATTTAAATTACTACATACCTGCACCCTATATTCATGAGTTACAACAAGGAAGTACTTTTGGGTGAAAATGAGAAAATTACTGCCAACTATATTACAAATTTTTAACTTCCTACCTTTAATAGAACTTGTTACTTCATAAACTTCAATGAAACTGTTTACTTCTTAACTTTAATAGAACTTTCTACCTCCAGTTTTAATAGAATTTTTTACATACAAACTTAAATAAAGAATATTTCCTGAATTTCTAAAAATAATATGCAATGCGGGAGAATCAGACATCAAAATCCGGTGCAGTGAGAGCCCTTTCTTTTGCGGTCAATAAATAATAATTCAAAAAAATTTTCCCGTTCGAATTATCCTTTGCAAGTAATTTTTGGAAGGGATTGTCGGGCTAGGAAATCAGCTTCAGACGCTGGTTGCAGATGGCTAAGTCCTGCTCGCAAGAGTCGGACTGTTCAGCCAGCTGCCGTCCATGGGGAACAATATCATCGGTAAATATTATTGTCATCATTGTTGATATTAAAAACTGTTTCAGCATTGATTTTACAGTACAGTTTGAAAGATATATTATTCTGTTTAATATATCAATGTCGGTATTGTAACAGGCATTATTATAACCACTAAAATTGCAGAATAAATTCTTTCTTGAGACACGATTTTATTATAATAGATGTTGATGTGATGACCGTTGTTTCCGGCCTCCATGCATTATGAGCTGCTTTGCTTTTGTATTTTAAATTTCCATACTAACATATAGGACCCAGGAGAAAATGCAATGATCGCTGTTGTTTTCACAGATGTCTTGGTTTGAGTTACATTTTACTGATGCCACACTTGTTAATTTTATCTTTTCCCTATTTTTTGGCTGATGTATTTTTTGTTGACTTTGCGGTTGCAGTTGCAGGGTTTGCCCTACGGTCGATGCTATCGTTTATTTTTATTACTCATTCTCTTGTTCAAAAGTGAACAGGTCAAAAATCGATGAAACACGTAAATCAAAAACAAAGTTTTGCAGAGACGCGAGCGCTGGTTTCAATGCAATCGAAAAACTTCTCACACGATTATCTTTTTCGTAAGAATGTTTCGCTCTATTCTTCTCAAATCATACGTGAGTGAAGCTCCAATACGTGAAAGATGAAAAGTGCTAGAATGAAGCTCATTAAGTGTAGGATTGAAGGAACAGGTACGGAAGTTTTTGGAAACTCGGACACCAATGTACGAATGAGATACGATTATTCATTTTGTTAATTTATCTATCACCACTCTTACGTAAGGGCAAAATAAAACTTGAAATCGGAGTGAGATTCTGATTTTGAAGATGAAACTTATAGTAAACATTTACAAAGCCAAAGCAGAGGCATAATTTAAGTAATATATTTTTATTCAAGTAATCACAACAAGATAGAAATAAACATCTCCCGTGTGCCACATACCCTTATGGTTTCCGAAAAAAATCGAGGCTGTGTATAGTTTATGTACCTAACTTTTTTAACAAGATGTAATAACTTACGATTTGACCAGTTGCTTCCCTCCACCAATAATTGACCACAACAATACTTCCTGGACTGTTGTAAAGCAACATCGAGGAAGGTCGTATTTCAAAATCAACCCTCGATTTCGGCGATGAAACCAACGAGTGAGCTGAAGGACTGACTGTCTTTTTTTTAACGAAATTTGCGTTTTCGCAGGGGACATTGGGTCAAATTTGGGTTCAGAATGTTTAAAAGTCTTGTACATTCTAGCTCAGCCTGAAGCTTAAACTCTTCCTGGATACAAAAAGACATAAAGTTCAGTCATTTTGAGGAAAGTTCGATTGGACGGATGAGCTTCGAACATCTCGTCCTTTGCCAATACACTTACAACGTCGTGTTGTCGTGGCTGGCGCAGCTCCTGCTCGGCGCGTCGAACGACTTCAGTTTGAAGATCTGCTACCTTCAGGCTTGCTGAAATTCTAAGAATATCATCCAGGAAAGTAAAAAATAACATTGCATCGAGGACTAGCAATGGACCTCCGTACGTGCGAGTTATTGGACTGGATCAGGGGCACTTCAGAGCGACAGAATGTTTTCCTCACGCGTCAGAAGACCAGCACCGCCAGACGGTGTGGAAGTATTCGCGTGCTGACTATCCCCCCGCTGCTGCTGCCGCATCCGCTGGACGTGCTCGAGAGCCCCGTTGTTTCCGCTTATTGTGATCAATGTACAGCAGCGAGTGTTGTCTGCAGTTGTGTTCGCATGTGAGACTGAGAGCGGAGAGGAAAGTGGCATGGATGATGCATAATTTGTCCGGCCAAACGTGTCCAGAATAGATGAATAAATAAATGCAAGGGGGAAGCTATTATTTGAAAGAATTTCATTTAGAAAGGTACAGATGTCTGATTCGTCAACTTGCTTTTAGACTTTCGTGGCTTTGACTCTCCTCATACATGCACTCTTTGACTTAGTAGTCTGCATTATCTGTTATTTTAATACATGCTAATCTTTTTTCTGCATCTGTTCTGTGCCATTTATTTTATTTATGCGGTAAAATTTCGATCATCCATTCTGTGTTATACTTCGTTATCAATATTTTGTTATCTCTGCTATTACCTTTCACTTTCTATTTCTGATATCCATGCGGTATCATCTGTTCATGTCATTTCCTATGAGCTGTATATTTCTCTTATGTATGCTGGTCTATGTGTTTTAAGTCAAGGCTCTGTTCTCTGTTTTTGCTATCTTAGGATAATGAAGAACAAACGTCTGAGATTAAGATACATTAAAAACAACCTATGCCTCTCATTTCTGCTATCTGTACGGTATTCCCTAATAGGCCGCCCTGCCTCACTATCATCAGACGGCGGAGGGAAACGGTTTCATTCAACAGCTCGCGGATATGCGAATAAACACCATGCGCACAAACCGGTGGTACCCCAGTGGGGCCAGGGCATTAAGGCCCAAACATTTTCAAGGTATTCAAGATATTCAAGGTACAGTCTATTTCTGATATCTATGCTGCATTGTCTGTTTGCATAATTTATGCTGGACTGTTCATTTCTGTTATCTATGACGTCCCATCAAGTCCGGGCACGCTCTTCCAGTCCATCTCCACTCCGCTCTTCCGCCGCCCGTCGTTGGTTCACGTCTCTAATAATTTGAATGTCACTAAAGTGTTGGGTCGCACGCGATCTAATGGTACCTGGAACAGATGGTGTCATCACTTAATCTCCTATGCTCATCTACTCGACCGCTCTTCTACTTAATCACTACACTATTCTCCCTAACATTCATTTTTCGTATTCCACATTTGCTTTCAGGGTCAGATTATGTTCTCATGAACCTTGAAAATGGCAACTTCGTGAGTGCGCAATTCGTGTGTTTCAAACGCCTAGACTTCTGCGGCGAACATTACGTCACTGCAATATTTTATAACTCAAATGCACCCAGTCATGAGCTCCCTGGATAAAAAATTAGTCACCCATTGTTTATCAAGCGCCTGTATTGTAAATCGAGGAAGGTTGTCCATCACGTCTTGTAGGAGGAGGAGGGTCCATCATGTCTTGTAGGAGGAGGAGGGTCCATCATGTCTTGTAGGGGGAGGAGGGTCCATCATGTCTTATAGGAGGAGGAGGGTCCATCATGTCTTGTAGGAGGAGGAGGATCTGTCATGTTCTGGCGCTGTTTCAACTACGCAGAAGTGGGTTGTTTAGCTGAGGTATTCGTAAACCGAACCAGCTTTGCTACGTTGAGCTGCTACATAACCAAGTTTTGCCATCTGTACAATGTCTGAATAAAGATAGGCATGTTACTTAACCTATCTTTAAGGAAAAAAACTGCCGGGTGCATCGGGCTAGAACGGTCATTAATTGATATGACAATCATTCAGGATATGCCAGACATTTAGATTGGCCATCTAAGTCCCTAGACATGAACCCTATAAAAATTTGTGGGACCGCCTGGAACGATGAGTTAGATGTCGAGAAGATCGTCCACAAACTGAAGTCGCACTACATGATCAGTTGGTTCTAGAATAGTTAAAAATCGACCAGGTATTTCGGTCGATTTCGTCATTGACTTGAAGAGTCAATGCCGCTCAGAATTGTTGCCATTAATCGTGCTCATGGAGGGCCTGCACCAATCTAGAAGCAGATGACAAATTTTTCCTTCAGGGTGTTTAATATGTGCAGGTATCTATGATACATCATCTGTAACTGTGTCGAAGTATGCACCAGTGCCTGTTAACCAAAAATACAGCATTACGGTATACCCGCCGTCACGCAACTTTTTGGTGTGATGTGAACCCTACTATCCAGTCCAACTTTTCCGCCTCAGCATTTAAAATTTCAATCACGTCGGCCACCGAGTTTTTTGGCAATTATTTTATGATACAGCAGTGCGGCGGAGAAAAAATTAGATTGGGTATTTTTTGGAGGTGCGCTTTATGTAGTGTATGGTACACCGTGTGTGGTGCACCGTGTGTGGTGTGCGGTGCACCGTTTGTGGTGTGTGGTGAACTGTGTGCGGTGTGTGGTGAACTGTCTGCAGTGTGTGGTGCACCGTGTGGTGTGTGGTGCAAAGTGTGTGGTGTGTGATACACCGTGTGTGGTGTGTGGCGCACCGTGTGTGGTGTGCGGTGCACCGTGGGGTGTGCGGTGAACCGTATGTGGTGTGTGGTGCACCGTGTGGTGTGCGGTGCACCGTGTGGTGTGCGGTACACCGTGTGTGGTGTGTGGTGCACCGTGGGGTGTGCGGTGCACCGTGTGTGGTGTGCGGTGCACCGTGTGGTGTGCGGTGCACCGAGTGTGGTGTGTGGTGCACCGTGTGTGGT
>VOMN01014320.1:0-19550 GCA_014899125.1 Orchestia grillus
AAAGGGCCGGGATTTGCCAGGACCGGGATCCCGGTCGGTCCATACTGATGAAGTATACTAGAACAAATATTCCTGCAAACACTAATTGAAAAGTAACCAAATATTCTACAGTACAGTTAGTTAGTGTTTTAATCAGATTTGTAATGCTGGCTCCATGTTTGTTTGATCGAACCACATGTGTTAACTTCTGTTGATTCTTATTTAGAAGGATTTGCTTTTGTTAAAAATTTTCTAAGGGTTTTAAGCTGTTTCAGTTGTGGCTGGTGTTAAGGTTGGATGCAGGTGCTAATTTCATGTGAAGTAGCTCAAGGTGAATTTTCAAATAATGAGCTGAATGTTTAAATTTGAGTAAATTATTTAAAGTTAGCGTGACACATTTAAAATGACAATCCATTGCCAAAATTTGTGGATAAATTTATCAAATAATTACTCAACTGTGAGCCAAGGTATCAGCACTCGAGTGTAGAGGTAGCCCTTAGCATTGATATTGAACACGACTGTTGCATAACGTTTCAGTGATGCGTGCACTTTTAACGAATATTTCTAATTGCTTCTTCTTAAAACTGAATTCGATCATGTACCTTGAAACTTTTGTTACCTTGGACTAAATTTGATTTCATATTGTGCAGCCGTGCGTGCTCCAACCGTCACGGTCTTATCCGCAAGTACGGCCTCGTCATGTGCCGTCAGTGTTTCAGGGAATATGCTGCTGACATCGGCTTCAAGAAGGTAAGCCACCTTGGCTTAATGATTATATTTTGTTTGGTCTCGAAGTTCAATCGTAGTTATTCTTGGGTCATAACTTCTAGCATAATGTGATTTAAAAATTTATGCTTATTGGTATCATACAAGTTAATCATAGCTATCCTTCTGTGCCATGGCATGCAGGAATGTTAGTTTAAATGTTGTAGGAAATTATCTTAACCTGGCTGAATCACTCGGCAAGAAAAATTCAAAATAACTATGCGAGTGCTTTCAATCTTGTATGCTGGTATGGGTAAGCAGACAAAACTGCTTAACTTCAATAGTTTCTTAAATATGATTATTGGAGATTGTTTTCTTTTTTGATTTCCTGTATAGGGAGCACTAAAATGTTATTTAGATATTTCTTAAGTAACAACATTTGCATTGAAGTGAAATTCTACTCTTCTATTTTTTTTTCACAATGGAGTAACTTCACGGATAGAGCATGTAGAGAACGATCAGTTTGGTTTGAATTATCGAATTTGAAGCGATTTTATTCTTATTTCTCTCGATGTAATCATTTTTATTTTCTCTCGTCATATATTTAGACTAAATTGATTCGTTATGACGTCTAGTTGGTGAGAAGTTAAATTTGGCGTACAATATAATTTTCCCCTGGGTTGGAGCTTGAGTGTACAGCTTGGCTAAGCGCTCGTTTTGGGAACTTCGTCTCAGAAGATGGATTAATTAAATACCTTCACGTCTACCGAGCAGAAGTAACTGTTTCGTCTAAATATCTTAAAGGACGTTGTATTCTTTTTAGGTGCCTTCTGAATATATGTACTGCTAAATATGTTACGTACGATATTAATATTTAAGTTCATGGATCGTGTATTGTTATGCATTCGTCCTTTTCTTCTAAGCAACCAAGAAGTCATTTCAACCAGCTTCTGCTCGAGTGTAGTAGCTTTTGTTCTTGTATTTGCTTAGTAATTTTGTGCTACATGACCCTTTTTGTATACACGCTCGTAATCATTTGAGAGAAATCATTAAATAATGCACTACATTCTTGTGTTACTAACGCGGTCTGGTCGGTGGAGGCATATCGAACTGCATTAACAGCATGCAGACTGTGTCGAAATCACATCTAACGATTCGGAGACTTTCTTTGACAGAATTGATTCGATTCCGAGACGAAATTGGAGTACGAGAGCAAACATTCAGGTCTTGAGTTAATTGTTTGGAGTAAACTAACCTTTTCTGTTCGGTGTTGGGAGGAAAAAGAAGACATGAAGGGGAAATGTTACTAGGGCACATTCGCAACCTGATGTTGGAAGGTGAATTTTTGATAGCTCGTTCACGTAGCTTGTTTGAACCCCACCAGGGCGTAAAGAATTAGTATGTCTATATAGTAATGCAGTATTTTTCATTCTTCTATTAGCCAAAATGTAAGCGAACATTACTCTGTATTTTCATTAGCGTTCTGAAACACTTCTTTTATTAAAGAGAAGTTTTCCCCATATTTTTATGAAATTAGTGCGATTGTAAGTTTAGTCGTCACGAAACTGTTAATACTCAGATTCAAAACTGGACACGCAGAAAAGGTATATCCAGTATTTATAGAAGAGGGAAATTTGAAAATAACTGAAATGTCAATGTGTCTGTAGTGGACAAACCATTTTCGTTCTAATTGAATTATTGTTTTTGTTTCAGCTCGATTGAGATGGCGCAGCCCACGTTTCTTCGGCTTGAAATAAAGAGCTGATGATGAGTCGGTTTGTTTTTACTAATTACAATCCTGAGTTCAACATACTACTTCATGTTGGAGGAAACTAGTTTAATTTGAACAATAATCAAAATAAATCGTATGTGGAATACAATACTGAATGAACATTATTGAAACTTTTGAAAATGGTAGGTGGGAACATCAGTTTTCAACTATTGAACCACATTAGGAAGGATTCATACTTTTGGTCCTCGAATTAAAGTGACTCTGCAGAGGCACGAAGCGCTTGACTAGAGATGGTGAGCACAATTTGTGACAATGCACCCAATGTAGACATTCAAGTGTCACATTCGTTGAATCTACTATATATAAAGAAAGACCTCCTTATCGCGGATACCCATGGCACCTCCTACTTTAAGCTACTGGGCTTCTCTTGAGGTGTCGGTGGTCCCACAAGTAATTCTACGTTATCTTCGCCGCTTAAGTATTAAATTCCCTAAGAGTTTAATATGCAGTGATTATTCCACAAAGTTATAATGTACAGGACAACTAATCAACTGTGGACTCGTTTTGGTACAGGCTAGAGCGCGCTCTGTTACCGTTGAGGTTTATCTCTTAATTTACATATTAGGAACTTTAATATTCTACGCAACTCCTCGTATAACTAACTATGCTTCGCCATCTATAGAGCTGCTATAGAGTAGTTTAGGAAAATGTATCATGGAGCTCAGTGCTCTCAGAAAATATATTGTGAATCACAAAAGAAAAGCGTATTATAAATACGCATTTTATCGGGTCACTCGGCCAAATTATTCTATGTCTCGGACTTGCCGATGAACGTGCCACATTTGATTCGAATACTGTCGATTATACGAATGCAGTTTGATATCTTCGCCATGACGATTTGGCCTTACGCGTAATGCGAATACGTATGCTAATTTGCGATAGAGAAATGTACAGTTTTTAACATTCTTTCGGTGAAACAGTGGAGCAATAGATTAAATAACCGAAGGACCTATACAAGACTGTTTATACTTAAGGTAGAGTAGTCGCCAACGGAACACTGCCGCAACTCGCTAGTAAAAGCGCCCAGTTAGTTGGACACATAGGCTCTCAGAATAGCCGTGCATGAGGAATGTGCGCCCTACTTACTGACTCAGCACCCATGGCTCGCCTGTCGTAAAGCAGCGTAGCGTTGGTCAAGGGAGCCTGTCGCTCTTTCCCTCAAGCGAGTTGCAACTCTGCCCTGTAACCTACTTTCCTACGTTACCTTTAGTATGAGCGCTCTTGTATCTGTTTTTTTAGTCAATTTAAATAATGCATCAATGATTCAAGCAAGGTTGCGAGCACACATGGATATATACCGAGGTCCAAGGATCACATGAAGCACAAAAACACAAATCGAACGAAGTCAAGAATTATACGAGCATAACAATGAAAAACTATTACAATCCTGGTTCCGAGCAAATTTACCACGAGTATTTCCTCAGAAACAATTCAACTATCAGGAAACCGATTTCTCAATCGTTAGGAAAGAACATCATAATACACAAGTCTCGTACGCGGAACAGACCAGAACCTGAATCGGTCGAATCGAGTTATAGGCGATTAAACTATACCCAAATTTCTCGTCCCTCGACTCTGTTGTAGGAATGAAACGCTGTGGAATAGGAAAGAAAAACGGTCGATTTCACGATACGCTGGACTCCACGTACGAGAAGGAAATAAGACTTGAGACTAGCAACACTCGTGCAATGAGTATTGCCGATTGGACGACACTTAGTTCAGTGATAGCTGAGAAATGCTTGCGAGATATTGCTCTATACATTTAATGTTGCAGACTTGTCTCTCGCTTTCCAACACTGCTCTTAAGCATTCCGCCGGAGGTTCGACCTGCTTGCCTTCATTGGAATTGCAAACTTCATCGCTGTAAAACGCAACATAACGTTTTTCGCAATTGTGACGCGTTTAAATTTTACAATTCGATTGTTATTAAAGGAAGAGTGAAGCAATCAGAAATTTTACGGCAATTGAAGCACACCAAATGCGTGTCTTGACATTTTTTCTTAAGCTATAAATAATATTTCTACTTATGGAAAACTACTTTAGAACAATGAGGCATGGGTGATTGCAATACGTGACCATGACGCAAAGAGCATTGATGGTTCACGTAAAAAGAATATTCCCGAAACAGAAAAATGCATAACTCATATAAACAACATCCCGTTCACATATATACATTCATAATTTACTACATTCTACAAAATCACTACAGAACATGAATCTTCCAACTCGGGACACAAACCTTTCGGCTTAGTCATGCGTCGAGTTAAGAGTGTTCAAAAATAACAAAATGAAGTAAAACTTGATTAGGGTGAGCACTAACAGCGAAATCATCTCTAGTGTGCATTCACAACTTGTGTATTTATAAGAGTTAAGTAGAATAAATTAATTACGAAATATATTGATACAGGATCATGATTGATCTCGAGAGAGATAATGAAGGCCTTAGTGGTTGGAAGTCATTTCAGTTTTGCGTCGTCAGGTCACAATTTGAAATTTTTCAATCATCGTCCAGTGGGTTGTAATATCAAGTAATACAAGAAATGTGTTTCAGTTTCTTTCAAAAAGAAGCTACATTCGTCCTTATATACCAAATTATAAATGTACTGAATTGGGACGCACTCCTGGCTTTCCTAACACCACTCCTAATAACCTAGTCATGCAATAGTTGATGATTTTAGCCATAGTATTGGCAGTCGAAACGTGATATTAAATTTAATATAAATGCTACCTATATCTAACTACACTCCTCGAGGAATTGATGACACACGGCAAGTAAGACTATCTAAACGGCTCTCTGTCACGCTGACCCTCGTAACTAGGGTAGAGGTCCAGGCTTTGAAGTTAGGAGTCGAGGTCGATTGCTCTCACTGGCTGGGCACCTAGCGTCACCACTTGCAGTTTTCATTTATTATGACTTTTAGTGCAAGCCTTTTCAAAATGCTAACTCAATTTTCTATCAATCTTGTTCTTCCACTTACTGAAGTTTCAGTTTATCTCATGCCAGCGATCTAACAGCAACCACTAGTACGAAAAGATAATCTACTGATGCCACTCGTTTGTACGAGTTTCGAATTCATAATAATTATATTAATGAGACTAATGAGTTCAATATAAAATCGTTTTTTGAACACGTGTAGTAAAACATACACAAAAACATCCCAGCTTCAATAAAAAATCAACGTTATAGTCAGCAGCACCAACGAAAGTTGAGGAAAAGATATGGCAAGGAAAAAGTTTGTTACTATGCTGGTTGAAAATTCGCTTCTTCATGTATTGCTATGAGCACACAAATACAGAAGAATATCACCCGTATTCGTCATAATTGACGGCAAAAATTGAGCAAAGCAACTTGTGATTAGTCATAGGTTTGTTATGTTCATTAAACAGAAACATGTAGCCACACGTTATGGTCGAAGATCAATTCTTCAAATATAAAGCGGCACCGAGACTCACGATAAGCCGCATGTTACAAGTAGTCCAGCTGAAAGACAACGAAATTTTCCCATATGGCCGCTTCCGAAGCCTGAACAGGTCATTCAATGCACGGCCTTCAGCGGCTTTGGAGGCACGACCGCAAGTTCTACAGCACTGAGCCTTCAAGTGCTTCGATACATCGCTGCATGCGTTCTCAAATTATTCTCAATTCTATAGGTTCAAATTGGTTAACGCATCAAGTAATGCATTAATTTGTTAGGTTCTCGAGCCTTTTGCCCTTTTGGAAGGACAATATTAGCATCAAAATAGTAGCAAGACCGTATTAGAGAGAACGATGCATGGTCAAAATTACAGGAAATATGCGCTATTAATTGGATTTATGTAACACCAAATATATATACGACCCGTTTGTCATTTTAAATTAACTATGCTTATTTATAACGAGATTCATCGCATAAATCATATTTTATGAAAACCTGTTTTAATGTTGAATGAAATCGAAAATTATTTTTAATAATACAGGTATAAGAATGCATGACATGAATATGAAAGAGAAATATAGATCTTACGTTTGAATATCTTCCATTTTTAAATTAGTGAGATCAATTAATGGAAATAATTAAAAGTGATGTGAATTAAAAAGGCCCCTCACTTTGTGTACACAGAGCACTGCCAATAATCGGTATATTTGGACATCAATTAGCGAGAGCCACTAGGTAGTAATGAAAAATTCCTGCAATTAGATTGAACGATGTGTAATCTCCCCAAATAATGCACTTTCATGTCCAATACATTCCTGAAAATTAAACGTCATAATTCAACTTTAAAACTCCCATACAACACTCGGTTTGATTTTTCGGACGAGTTTCCATCAGTACTGCTAGAACTGACTAGTACCTTTAAAAATTAAAGTTGTCTCTAGGAGGTAACAGACTAAACCTATAAATTTTATGGAAGTCAGCCACGTTGCTGCTGTTGCTGAGGGTATCCACGACACAGAGAGGGGCGCTGCCGCTCCCTCGCGAGCCTAAGGCACTCTCTGTGGCCAGCGTGACAGAGAGGCCGAAGGTGAAGAAACCCAGCGCGATGTAGAACAAAGCAATCGCGCGCCCCAGCAGCACCTGCGTTGAGCCCCAGGAGTTCTGGGTCCTGGGCGCAGCATTAAGGGATCCAATGGAGTCTGCGTCCGCCACAGCTCGCTCGTCAGCCATTTTGTTGCTTTCGCTGAACAGACAAAAACCTGCGAGAGGAAACACCACAAGGAGGTCATGTCTGTGGATAAATAATAAATACCGGAGTAGATGACCAGGTGTAGTATTTAATGAGACAATAGGTCTACCGAGATAGTCATAAACCCTGAATTTTAGAACAACACTTGAGGTAGTAAAATGCAACTTACGAAAAGGGCCTTTAATGCGGCCGACAGAACTACATCAACAGATGCTTCCCGCACTGTTTCTTCGTAGAAACTGAGAGTGAGACCAGGACACAAGTCAAAATCTGTGTTGCTCCCAAAAGTACAGAAAAAACAAGGAGTTTCAAATAGGAGGGCGGTTGGGGTGGTGGGCCACGCCAACTCTTGACAAGCTCTGACGCTAGAGTAACGTCACACAGCTGCAGACGTCAGTAAGAGTGCTTAGTAACTCCGAAAAACATTATGGATATCCAACGCTCAGAGTAATTAAAAATTTAAAAATCCTTCTAATAAAAGTATAAGCAAACCAGAGGGGTTGATAAAACTTAATTAAGTAACTTTTCATTACCAGGAGCATGTTTGTTCAGGAACATTTTTATTGGAGTCGATAGAACAATATCACAAATTCTCCCCAGACTGCGTCCTCGTGAATATAAAGTGAAACTGAGACATGAATTGAAGCAAAAACATCAGCCGCCGTTGATCCGCAGTCGAAGGTAACTCGTGTGCTTTAATTGGACTAGGTTTGCGTGACGTCACTACAAAGTCACGGATTTTCATGACGTCAACCTAACCTAACCTAGCCTAACCGAACCGACCCTAACCTAGCCTAAACTAACCTATCCTATCTTATCCTATCTTAACCTATCCTAACCTAACCGAACCAGTCTCCCGCTCTCCTCCAGTTTGTGTGCTATGACTGCACTAAACTTAGCTGACGTCACTGCAACGCCATCTCGGATCAGTTTCAGATGACACAATTTGTTCCTCTGTACTGCGAATAGGAACGAGCAGCAAAGAATGAAGAGCTAATCCGAAACGTTGGCGATATTAAAGTGAAACAATATAATGCAATAAAACCTTTTACCATACGTGATATTTAAATTAATATGAAGAGAAACTAAATCGCAATACAATTGCTACATAACGCTTCTTCATTAGTAACTTACGTACCTAGTATAACCTTAAGCCTTTTTTGTTATAATTTATTGATGTATTGTATGCCTTGATTTCTAAATAGATTGCCCTAGAAGCCTTGTAGCTTATTCGGGCCCACATGTGGTATATATCCTGATCCCGGTTCTCATTCCTCATTTGATTGTAAACCTGTATCTGATGTAAATTACTTGTGATTAATATATGTATCTTAATGTTTTTAACATTAGGAAAGTAAACGTCTAGTTTTAATGAGGAGAATACACAAGAGAAGAGCTACCTCAATTTTCTTGCTTCCGAAGGTAAATCATTAAAATAAAAACCCAAGTTCTTCATGATTTATGGCACCCTCTGTCTCACTGATTGTTTCAAAACCCGATCTTAGATAACCTAACAAGCAGGCGTAGTATTTTAAGGCCGTAGTATTCCATCCAGGCACCTGAAAACACAGTGGCATTCTATCCAGGCACCAGAAGACTCAGTGGCATTCCATCCAGTCACCAGAACACCCAGTAGCAGTACATTCAGTCACCAAAAGGCACAGTGGCATTACATCCAAGCACCAGAACACCCAGTAGCATTACATTCAAGCACCAAGAGACCCAGTAGTATTAAATTCGATCACCAGAAGACACAGTAGTACTTGATTCAGGCATCAGAGACAGTAGTATTAAATTGAGATACCATTAGACACAGTAGTACTCGTATTTCATTGTCTCTACGAAACACATTAGTTTGACATCCATCCACAAAGAGAGTGCCATCATATATTTTATGAACAGAATTTCCCTCATTGTTTACCCAAAGTGCTCAAAAAGAAGGCAGCCAAGGGACAGCAACGCACCAGGCAAGACGAAGATGAAGAAGGCGGCCAGCGAGCCCAGCAGCTTGACGACAGACGCGATGCTCTCGGCCAACACAGCGGCACACACAGACGCCACCCACAGCACCAGTACCACCACCTGCATCAGCGAGGCACCATGTTCTCATCTCAAAAATCTAGTCCTCAGAATTATGCGATGATAATATACAAATTTAACTATCGACTCCACAGAAAGAAGATGAGAAAGCTAAGTTTCAGCCCCTCGGAAAATGACCGCACCTATAATAGAATTCTATGGCTTTTTTCCACTATTTATAGTGGGAAAACGGTTTATCAGCCGTAGATGAAAAAGTAAAAAATTAGCATTAAGTAGAGAAGCATAGCTGTACCATCTGTAACTTCAGCTAAAACAAAATTTCAAAACTATTCAGATGTGCAGCCAAACTTAACTTGAGGTCAAATTTCACTTAAAATCATTAACAATTCACTCCTGGTATATTCAAAAACTTGTTCTTATAAAGCTAATTTAAATTTGACCCGAGGCCACAGTCAAATTTATCATTAAAACTCGAAATATTTTACGTAATAACGACTTATTCCTGCTATAAATGAAACAGTATAAATGCCTTGAAATTGTACAGTGTGTATGCGTTTACAAAATTGTCAATAATTCAAATCGTTTATGAAAATGCATACAATATTTCTAACGTTATAATCAGGTGGTTCGGGTTTGTACCCAATATCAGCTGAAAAAAGATCTGGAATGAGAGATGCATGGTACACAATTAAAAAATTCAGCACAAAAAATTAAAATGTAAAAACAAAATGGATTAATAGTAAAAATTGGTACATGATTTAAGTAATGCAAGTGGATAAGAACTTTACTGATTTTCAAGAGAAAAAATTCAAAAATTTTTTTAAGAGTTTGTTAGACCATCACATGAATTTGTTTACATTTAATAGAGCTTTTCATAAGCAAATAGAAGGTCTACGCATGGGGTTGCCTTTAGGACCTATTTTCACAAATATTTTCACGTTCTTTCATAAATCAGGGGGGGTTGAGAATTATCCTCAAGAGTTTTGACCAATTCTTTACAGACGCTACACTGATAATAGTTTTATGCTTTTTCGTTAAAAATTGCACATTCAGTTATTTCTTGACAATCTGAACAACAAAGATCTTAGAATAACTTACACGATGGAATCAGAAGAAAATAAATTTTTAAAAAAATTGTCTTCCGATAAAAACTTTCTGGTTTAAATGTACATTTTTTCAGTTATTGCAGATTCCGTTTCAAATTCAATGGCATTAAAACCCTTCTATCTCGTGCCCATAAAATTTGTTTATTTTTTCAGAGATGAAATGCCGTTTCTTCAAGAATATTCTCGGAAAAACGGCTACTGCTAATACATGTTTGAAAATCAAGTAAGTAAATTTTTGGCAATAAAAGTATTCCCGGTGCTTCACGTTCTGCAACTTATGATACTATTCGCATATGCGTCACTTTTTCATACTTTGACCTATATTCTGCGAAACTACGAACAGATTTATTTAAACTACTTGCAAGGTATTATTCTCCTATCAAATTACACATAGAACTTATGATTCAACTGAATATCAGATCCTTTTTCAACTATAAAAACAAGCTGCTTCCTGATGTGGAAACCACTCTGCCATATAGGTACAATTGAGCAGCGGGCTGCGTAAGGGTGACCAAACGTAGTCTAAAATTAAAAGTTGTTGAGCACGCCGGAGAAAGCATTAGAACTGGTTCCCGCTTAACAAACCCACCACACTCAGCTGTGCGGGACTAAGCAGAATCTTGCGATATAGTACTAGAATCTAGTCAGGTTGCAGTAGTTAGATGTGCATCCAAAATCGTAGATCTCAAAATTTTAGAATTTTATATTTAAAAACGGAAACCTTTTCTTAAAAATCAGTTAAGTTCTTGTTTACTTGCTGTTCTTAAATCATGATAATTTTCAGTGTCAATCTGTCATGTTCTTACAGTTAAATATATTTTTGTGCTGAAAATTTCATGTACGATTATTCCAGATTTTTTCCTTTTTTCCCATAAGTTGATGATGGGTTCATACTCGAAACATCCTAAATATAATGTCTTTTCATTCGACTCTTCTTGCCCTCTTATCTATATAAACAAAAATGTAAATAGTTGTTCGTTCAAAATCTTAAATTCCCGAAAGTTCTTCATCGATTAATTTGAAATTTAGACAGCGTTACGTTCAAATACGAGCATGTTTTCATATGGATGCTTTTGAAAATTTTTGTTTTTGGATGAACATCGATTTTTGGAAAGCACGGCCTCTCTGTTGGCCGTCAGTGCGTCTTTTCTTTCTTTTCCGTTTAAGCAGACTGAGCCACAGCAACGCGCGGCCGGGTGCAACTAGTGTTTACGGAGAGTTTCACCAGATCTGCCACGTGAATTCGAACTTTATTCATAACTGCAGTAATTGCTCACCAAAATCTTTTAAGATTGATCTCATATGAGGAGACATGTATAATAAGTCGAAGAGACGCCCAATGAACGATTAAAACTGACAACTTTTCTTGATCACTCAGAACAATTGAAAAATCTTGAAGACGCGCTGTGAGGATGAAGGCTTCTTACTATCGTACCCATCAGGGTGGTGCTTTGGAAACCAGGACTTGCTTTTTCACTGATTACCCGGCACAAATTTAGCTCATAAGGCTATGTTTCTGGGCGTCAGGGATGTTTGCCAAAGAAATTATAATATCCTCAGGCACATCTAAGTCCTCTCCGACAACTATGGTGCTTGTACTTTCAACTATAAATACAATGCATCTCTTGCGAGACTCTTAATTTACAACTTTAACTGCATTCATTGGCAGCAGCACAATGTTTCAAGAATCGACCCAAAAATTTTTACATGAATTCAGTTATGAATTACTGAGTTATAAATGTGAGCATGGTCAATTTTTCCCACCAGTGATGACATAAATTAAGAGAAGACTCACGTATCGCCGGGCAGGTTCAGTTTGCGCGGCCTCCACTGCAGACAGCCCGCGTAGAGTAACGTAGAAGCTTACTATGGCCTCTCTGTAACGAATAAAGTCATAATGCAAATGAAAAACCAAAGCTCATGGGGCTAAATGTTACAGTAACTAATTTTCCTTACTTCTATTCCAAATATAATTAAAATTACATTCGTTTGGATAATGTGTGAGAACAAATATCACAAAGCTAATGATACCCCTTTTCCCTACCGCTAATATGCTTAATAATTATGCCTACTGAAATTTCTATCAACTCGCTGCTAAAAAAACACAACATATAATGCTATCAAATGAGCCTCTACAAAGAGACGGCTGAAGACTCTACAAGGCTCACTCAGAACAGGACCACTCTTGCGCCTCATTCGCTACACTATGATCTGAAAGCCTTTTCTTCTTATATCATTACTGAAGATGAGGCAATCACTCGTGAATGGTAAGTACCCTTTGAGTGCGACGGCCCTAAATGAGTGGTTCACTTGAGTTCCTTATACTAGCCATTACTTCTTCAAGTTAGATTATGAGATTATTCGTTAGCTTAAAGCTGCCTATCCACAGAAATGTGATACAAAGAGCGGGAAAAGAAGAACGGACCATCTATAATAGTATGGACTTTAGAAAACATGGAATCTATGCACAGGTGTGTTCTCACACCGGATTCCGTGCCCATAGAAACCGAAATTTAAGAAAAGAGAGGAAGCAAAGACAAAGATGAGATAGCGAAGAAAATGTGAATTTGAAAGAGTGGTTAGAAAACATGTTTCAACAATGTTATAGACCTTTCTCTGTCTTTCCAATTTTTAATAAAATATTTCAGAAAATTGTTCTCAAAAAACTGTACTGCTTTTCATATTGTAGTCAAAGAACTTATTTAAACAATTTATTACAAGTGTTACATCATTAGAAGATATTATAGACATGGATTTCTTATACTAATACAGTGGACAGTTTCGTCTACAGCATTTGTGGGCCCGAATGAGTTTTATGACTTTTAGGGTATCTTGCAGGATCATATGCTAAGCGTACACATACATGTAAGTAGCTTCGTACATAAGACTGAACAAATAAAGAATTTAGTCAAAAGGAGAAGATACAATTTTAAATTAGGAATTCAATAATGTCTAGTCAATGGAGACTATGCATTTTATAGCATACCCTGAATTAATATACTGATATACAATGCAAGGGGTTTTTCAAGTCCTTCAGGATACAAGACAACAATTGAACAAGTAAAGTCTTCAGTATCTAGGTAAGAAATTGGATTCAAGATTCGTTTCGAACGCTTGGAGTGCACTTACCACACGAACGGCAGAAGGCAATGAGTTCCATGTTTTAACATCGTTGTAGTGAAAACTAAATTGTGATCTAGTTTTGGAACAGTACGGAAGTATACATTTACTTCGATTCCTAATCAAATATTTGTGATACGCTCATAAGTAGCAACATTCAAAACTGTACATTGTAGTAGTTTAAGAAATCCCCGTCCGCAACATTTTTCAAAATAAGGTAACACTTGTGGTAATAAATTATTCAATTGTTTAACATGCCATTGAGTTTTTTCAACACGAAATCCGGATGAAGCCTTATTGGTCTGGAGGATGGTCACGAATATCATACGACATGCTAGAGAATTGCCATGGCATACCGGAGGGTAGTCGTGTATTACTTATGGAATACTGGAGGCTGGTCGTGTATTACTTATGGAGTACTGGAGGATGGTCGTGTATTACTTATGGAGTACTGGGGGCTGGTCTAGTGTGAGATATGGCATAATGAAAACATTTGGAGAGATGATAGACATCTCTCAGGATACATCATTAATAAACGATAATGCATATTGCAATATTCCAAATTAATATGTTCACATACAAATTAACAATCATCGGTGCCTTCCATAACTATTCGAAGAAAGAATAATTCTTTTAATTATTCAAAAATTTGGAAAGCGTGCAGTATCTAAACCATCCTACTAAGGAACATCAGAAACAGTCCAAAATAGAGAGCCAGAACCAGTCGACAGTGAACTACATCGTGGAATTCCATAGTAATTTACACATTACAATGAGTCCAACAGAAGAAATGCATTAGCCAGAGATTGAGTATTTGTGTACCAATACCCCTCAGGGGGCATAGGGTCGGCCATAGGCAATAGAGGTAGGTTAGTTAGGTTTGCCTATCCTATGCTATGGGGACTAGCGCCCCCAGGGGAGTACTGCTAGGGTACCTCAGCTTTAGATAGGTTTTTGGGACTTCTATCTTTCGTGCCCACTTTGCTTCCTTCCGTTTTCATTCCTTCTTCGCTATTTCTCATTTGTCTTTTCTTGCTCTTCCTTCTTAACTTGCTGTTTCTATGCGCAGGGGATCTTGTGTGGGAACACACCCTGTGCATAGAATCCCCGTTCTCCTAAGTCCATACTAAATGGTCCCTACTCTTTCGGTGCGAGATAGACTGAGTTTCTGAAGCGCTGCTTTCACTACAACTACAACTTGTGTACCAATAATAATAATTTACCTGACGCAGAACATGAGCACGGGGTACGTAGTGACAGACTTCAAAGCCAGCACCACCACTGCCAAGTTCACCTGCACACGTGAAAAAAAAGTCATGACTCACGCCCTAAGATTTTACAAAAAACAAAATTACAGCTTTCACCAGAATAAAATAAAATTTACAAATATTTATTGCTACTCCACTGAGCACTGCAATGCATTGTCCACATCACAATAAAAAATGTTAGCACGTACAATATTGCAGTGTCACAACATGACTTATTCTACTTTACACACACAGGGTGACACAAAAAAAGAAAATTTGTAAAAATCCAATATAGATAGAAAAAATTGAACAAAACCTTTTTAAGGACAATTGAACCATAACTTGCTATTTAAGAGACAATAACCAGAATTCTCAATCGTTCACAAACTAAGACGAGCAGCGGACCAAAGCAACTCCCGACAGGTACACCCACGTACAACAAGCTCATTTGAACATTAGGGATGGTAAAGGCTAGCCATCACTCTCATAATTTTACCTTCGGTAATATAAGAGATATAATACGATTGCTTTACACTTGAAAATACTTTTTTACATCTTTTACAATTTCCAAATATGTTCCTTGCAAATATCTCTCCAATGCATATGGCCCACCCCAAAGTTACCTACATTTTTCATGGGTTCATTCACGCATAACGATCCTAAATGGAAAGACCTATAACGAGATAACCGAAATAATACAGAAATAGAATTCGATAGCTAATGACAACAGGAACAAGCCGAGTGATCCACTCCTGGGCTTCTACCCATGTCCTATGCCTCAGACGGAAAGATTTATGTCAGGATTACATCACAAAGTATCACACAAGTCTATACATAGTTTGCCGCGTAGACTGAGACCGAGAAGAAACATTGACGTAAACATTTTGGCACCCGATGAATAATTTACAATTGACCTCACATATGACAAAGAACGCAGTCATCCAACAAAGTCTACTTACTTTTACATTGGTAAACATGAAGAAGAAATACATCGATATGTATGAATCTGACGATGGAACAACAGTGTAATATTAGTTTTCATTGCACGCTTAATATTTATCGCGCGGTCCAACAATGATCATTACGCAAAACACGTGATAGCAAAAGTATGTCACACACAGTATTTATGTTTGTTTCGATAAATTTACAAAATGTACGTCACACGCATGAATGAGTAAATAAATGGATTATTGGTTAGTTTAAAAAGCTTCCTATCCACAGGAAATGTGATCCAAACTAGTGAAGATAAGAAGGGACCATTTAGTACGGGCTGTAGAAAACACGGAATCTCAGCACAGGTGTGTTCTCACACCGGCTTCTCTGGTCATACAAACAGCACAGGAGAAGAAGAAAAGACAAGAAGAGATGGTGAAGAAGATTTAAAAACTGAAAGAAGCAAAGTAGACACGAAAAACGGAAGTATGTTGATGTTCAGAACTCAAACAGCATGAAATCGTACGTTTCTACAGTTGAAAGAAAGTCCTCCACTTACAGCCATGGCCCCAGAATGCTCGTTATCGTAGCTGAGCAGTAGGTCGTCGGCCACGTTGGATCCAAAAGTCAGGTACCCAAAATTAGCGGCCAGCGAGTAGACAACGGCACAGCTCAGCATCGCCAGGGTGCAAGCCTAAAGAATGGCATTCGTAAACGAAGCAGCCGCACCTTCATTGATGGCCTTTCCATAAACGCCACCACACATTTTTACAAGACAAACCTAGAGGACCCCAGCACAACCGACAGAACTCTTCACTATTCGTCGCTTGGTACGGGATGTATACCGAGTGATCACGTAAAATTTAATGATGGCTTAGAACAAACATGCATACAAACTAAGTTCCAAAACATTTCCTTAGATAGAAATTACGGCCAATAGAGTTTAGGTGCGTCTTATAAATGCAGATAATTTTCTACAGCATAATAATAATTCGTTAATTTAACTAATCAATAAAGAAGCGACGTTCTGAGCCATTTTTAACGTTACAAACACCCTTTTTCATCCTCAAAATAGTGTTATATTTAATTTTTTATTTAGAACATGATTGACGTGGCTGGTGAAGAGACAAAAAGCTTTCTCTTCTTTCATTGAAATGCACGAAGTCCTTTCAGAACATCCTAATGAAGTTGTGCCCGTGTAGAGCTCTGAGATGGCTGGACAAAGTCCTTTCAGAACATCCTAATGAAGTTGTGCCCGTGTACAGCTTTGAGATGGCTGGGCAATAATCCAAGAGCACGAGTGAGTGTACACTCAGTGACGAGCTCACCACGACAATTAAAGGGAGCCTAGATACACATGTGGTTCAGATCTGAAAGCCTTCGTGCCAGCGCTCGAAACCTGACTCATTGAAATGCAGAGTTAGTACTAGAACAGATCTTACGTCCAATTCGATATGTAAGACAGGCATACACTTTGATGTTTGTTTATTTCTTAGAACGTTACCTAATTTGCATTGAAAATACTGAGTAATTAAACTCAAACCTTGTACTACTGACCAAGTTAATCATGAAATAATGTCATCTACTAACAAGCCGCTAACACGACACCTAGTTCTTTTCGCTTCTAGTTGAAAACTGACCATGAAGTACTTAGTCTTGGTGCGGTCCTGGATGCTGTGGTAGATGGGCACACTGCTCACGTGGCACTGGTAGCCAAAGCAGATGGTGGGCAATACGTTGAACATGTTTAGCAGCTTGCGCTCGTCGAAGACTAGTACTTCTCCTGGATGGTAGTCGCCCACCGCCCACACCACCACGATCACCACTACGAGGTACACCATGAACACGCTCCCTAGGTACCTGACAACAATAAAGCAAGAGGAAAGTCCATAAAAACCACGAATAATAAAGACAGAAAACAATTCGACAGCATTAGGAAGATGCGAAGTTTCTCAATTTCCTCCTCCCGTTTCAAATGCGATGGTAGAAAAAACTGAAAAATAATAAGAATTACCAAGTCCCCAAGGAGTCGCCGCAAATCGGGCTTGCTGCGGGGTGTTATCGCTAGACGCGTCAGACCGTCAATGCAAGCGACATCTAAAAGATCAGTGAGTTGAGATGAGCTGACTCAGCGGGTGGGGCGAGCGTAATCCTACACGTGCTTTGCCAGCCAAGTAAAATTCAAGTTTTTCGTTCTCGTTCTAATTAATCGTCAAGTTTGTTAAGCAACCCTATTTATTTAATTATTCATTTAATAATTTATTAAAAAAAAAAAGCAGAGTATCAAGACTATAATCACTCAGAGGATACGTCTTTCATTCTCCATACTACAGTTAAAATATGATGTATATCGGTCTTCTCACCTATTTCCCTACCTATACACGAATTTATCAGTCCATATCTCGATCTAACACCAACACATTTTCCTCGCCTGTCTACCATCACAATTCCTTTGTCACTTCGCCCAACTACCATTCTTTCGATACATCTNTTGTTGCCAACACATCCAAGTTTTCTTCTTTCTATTCCTCTCAGCGCCCATGTACGCACCTTGAGCTCAAACGTCCGTATAACTACATTCTTACACAAATTTCTCTGTATGCTCATGCCAAAGCTTCACTCCAACATCCCGTACAACGCACCACCCCACGTCTATTACCGCTTTCCTGCCCTATGCTGGACTGCATCTTTCCTTCAACTCGTAATGACGCAGCAGTCTAAATCTGCAAAATATTTTCTTTCATCACCGCTCTGCATAAAGTTTCATTCATACATCCAGTAAGCACTTTTCATCTTTGGTCGCATCACCTGAATCTAAGCAACATCAAATTTCCATTTCTTCACACAGCAGCACTCTTTCATTCTCAATCACAGATATCGGAAAGTTCTCCGCCGAAGCATTAAACTTAATTTACTTTCATACTCCGTTTAATTAAAGTAAATTTCAGCACATGTACGTTTTCGTCAATTATATAAAACGGTAATTCAGCATATTATTCATTCATTTGATGTCGAATTACCATTGGGTATAAGTTCATACATAGCAAAAAGTAATTGACATGACTAAAAAGAAAATTATTTATCTACTATAAGATGAAGACTAAATCTTCCTCATAAATTCTTCTCGCACTGTACATCTGCACAATTAACAACTCTAGTGACATCACACAAGTTTACCTTAATCCTACCTGCACCACGAACAAATTCATCAACCACTTCATTCGGGATTCCAACATACGCTGCCATTTACCATTAACCTTGCACCAACTTCATATTAAATTATTGCACCAACTTCAACTATTATCGTATTCCTAGCTTTCTCGACCGAATTCCTCATTGAGTCAACTCGAAAACCTTAGCGAGTCTGCATGAGGAGACAGCACAACACATCGACACACAACCCTGGAAGTTTTGGTATCGCCGAGAATTCCTTCAGGTCTTGAAAAATTATAACCCGTCACACCTGATGTTGCGCGTTTAACAGATTTAAAGACACAATGCCTGAGATGTTCTACGCCTCGGTACTGCCCTCATAATGAGGAAAGATCAAAGTGGCCAAATATACGCGTAATCAAATTCGTTAATACAATGTATTCTACCACATTACGTCGTTCGGACGGGAATAGTCTCGAGCAAGTCTGACTGAAGGCTTGAGCTATAATAAGTCAAATAAGTATTCGTAACTTATCAAATAATTTACATTTTTCGCTACTGAACATATTTCGGAGTTTCGTAAATTATAAGTTCTATATAAGAAAAAAAAAGAGCACAACCGATTGCAGGCGATGCTTGTAGGAAGAGATGAGTATTTTGCAGAAGTTCAGAGGTGTTTCCTCCCATTCTTCACAGCAGAATTGTTTCAATTCAGTCAGATTTGATGGTTTCCTCATTCCCACTTGAATCTTCAACTGTTTCCAAACATTTGTATTGGATTACGATCTGGCGATTATGAAGGCCGGTCTA
>VOMN01014331.1:0-12672 GCA_014899125.1 Orchestia grillus
AAGAAGATGCAGCCACAGTTGGCTGGGCGCTATATGGGCATCGCATCAAGCAGAAAGGAGCGATTAGAACACATCAGTGTAGTAAGCAGCCGTCAACGAAGGTCCGCGAGTGATTAACGGCAAAGGCGATTCCGAACGCGTTGACTCGAGGTAAATTGTATTGTTTATTCTTGTACTCTTTAATGTGATATCTGTTGCATTTAATTTCCTGTAAATTTGCCAACAATTTATTTATAGTAACCTGCTGACTCATGTTATCTGTGCCAACATCTTTTTAATTTCCCGCTAAATATGTATGCGCGTTCCCTGTGTTTTCTATTTTTGAAAAATGGATTTCCTGTGAAAGAACAATAGTGAATGCGGTAAATTTAATTTGTTTGGTTTTTATACCCTTCTTCTGTAGGTCGATGGGTGCATTCATATATGTATGGGAGAGGGATGAAGCGATCACGCAACCCTTGACGATCTGGTTCGTTAATGTAGTGTAATTATCATGATTTATTTATCAATACAATTAAATTTTGATCTTTGCTTTTAGAAATAGAGAGAAACCTATATTATCATTTTATCAATTTTTTTAAATTTCATTATCATTTTTTATATCAAATTTGAACACGAGCCAGGTGTCCAGTCACACCATGTTCAGAATGAAAAGTAAGAAAAAAAGTAAGATCTATTTATAGCTGAGGTAACCTAACAGCGCACTTTTAAGGATATAATCGACACGATAGCCCCTGTAGCACACGATAGACAAACCTAACCTTAACCTAATCCTATTGCGTATTCTTTGGCCGCTGAAGAGAAACTTGATCGAATCTCATCAAAAGCTATTAGAGAAGACCACTAGAAATTATAAAAACGGTAGGCCATGCTATTACTAATATTATAACTATGTCCACATTTTCCTACTGTATGAAAAATTTTGTCCTTATAACTTTAGGAAAATTTACTTGTTGTATTCATTCCCTACAATCAATTTTTTAGTAACGTGAGTATTATATTCCTTTTCGCATGCTTATAAACATATAAAAAAGATAAGATTGTACACACTACGTTTTGACAAATTAGAGAAAATATTTATAGGAGGGTGAGCGAATATCCATAAAACAATGCATCGGAGAAATATAAAAATTTCTTCAAGTCTTTCTCGCACATATTCTTCTTAGAATCCCTGTTGATAGAACCGAATCTCAGAGGGAATAAGTTCAAGGTATCGTTACATTAGATAAAAAATTGTAATGCCTTTATCAAAATGATGACGTTCAGCCCTGCCAACTATTACTTAGGTCATTCACACAATTATAGACACATGCAAAAAATTCAAGGCTCCTGTTTTAAAAAATTTATAATTTGAAGCATTCATTGAGGCACTACAGCTTATCTCTTGAATAAAAATGACAAATACAAATTGGATGCGCTTCGCGTACTAGTATACTCTATCTTGCAAAAAGTTCACTTCCATTACACTAATTTTACAGCAATCGTTCATTTAAGTTCCACAATAAAGACTAAACTAGAACCTAGGTATCATATCATAATTCGATGGACTTTCGAGTGCTATCATTATATTCGTATCATTGATGTCATTCGTCATGTTGCAACATAAAATCAGTTTGTTTTCAGGTTGCCGTATGTTTGACATGACCTAACACAAGTGGAGTATAGATTAGTCACCAATAACGCAAAGGCATCGGAGGGATGTAATATTCAAGCCACTATCTTTAATTGATCTCAATGGGGTGCCCTTCATGGAGAAAACGCATGTCCATCCGAGTACACGCACACGACAAAAATTGTCCAATTCAGGCACTTGACTGACATATACGACCACATTAACCTAACTCCCGATCTCTTCTTCATTTCTCCACCGTCAAAACAATCAATTCTAGTCGCAAACTCAAAAACGAGCGGAAGTTTTTCTTCGACTTTGTAAGTAAAGAACTTTTATAGAAGAGGTAGCAGACAACTTCTAGATAGGTGAATGGAGATTTAACAAAGGTGGAAATTAAGTAAAATGTTAAAATCTAAGCAATGAAGAGTAACTAAATACCAATTAATATTGACAACGAAATTCTCGTTACCAACTGTTATTTGAGTGCATTGATATTACAATCGAACTTTTTCGTAATAAAAATAAAATATTATTCTAGTTATTACGAAGTAATCATCGAACTGTTTTGTCACCAGTAGACTGAAACTCTCAAATCTCCTTCAAGGCTCACAATTACAAAGGGTAAGCATGCTGTCAATTACATTGTATCTCACGGAGTATCAATGTATCATACTTAGGGTACGATGAATTTAATAGGGTACTTTATGTAACCCCTGTAATTCCTACACTTAAAGAGGGCACATACAAAGCTCAAAATGAAACTGGACGTACTTATTTTAGAATCTCTTTTCATTTTTACAAACAAGCTAGAACTGAATAACGGCCAGAGTTCTGTGAGATTACTTAATAACCCCAACTTTTTGAACTGAGCATTTTAGTGGGCGTAGGTTTTTATGATTAGACTAGGCTATTTTAATACGCATTCTTAGTACTCATGTTTTCCCGTGTTGTAGCATTATTTTTAGCTAAAAATTGTAAAAACCTTTAGTAGTTAGTAGTTGATCAAGGAAGTTCTGAACTGACCACACATGACGTGTCGAGTTGCCTTGTTGCCCGTAGTGGAGGAGGCGAGGGAGAGCAGACCCCGCCACGACCGCCGCACCACCACCGTGTCCGGCTCTGACGCCCCCGCCACCACGCTCTGCACCGAGCCACGTCCATCACATATGTACGTACCAAAATTATGGATGCACCAAATCTTTATCCTTTGCATTATTACAACTGAGCTTAGTGTAGTACTAGGCATTTAAAAATCCATATTTTAGAACAAAAACATACGTTTTAGAAGTTTCATCGATGGAAAAAGGCCCAAAACCAAACTCGGTAAGTATAACTGAGCGCTTTGCTGTTTGATCAAAAGAGATTCTTTGATGCTTCTTTACTTTGGGCAATCTGGTGTAGCTATTGCAGCTAAAATTGCTACTGGGAAGATGCCATACAGTCTGCCAGACGTATATCAATGACAGTAATTGTAATGCGGGTTTCGAGTGGGAAGATCCGTCAGCTTTACAACATTCCTTGGAAAAGTGCGGTGAACTTTTTCTCTAAGTAGACTCATACATTCGAATACATTTCAGTGAAAAAACAGAAAATTACTCCAGTGATGGTCTATGACTAGTTCGAAGTGAAAACAAGATTAACCTTGATACCTTATAATTAACTTCATTACTGTTTAATGTCACATAAAAACGGATTTATAAATGTCCAGGTTTTACAACGCAGTTCAAGGTCCAATCGTATGCAGGGTATGGAGGCCATACGTAAGTCAGAGATACATGATTTGTTTTGAATACTTCTAAGAAATGCGGGTTTATCTATACTTCGTTGATGTGTGAATTGTGACCACTCAATACTCTACCATACGAGTAAGTTATATGATCGTCAATTCGAGTACCTTTGTGATGGCATATTTTCAACGATATCCAGTAGAGAAAAAAGTAATGTTCAAAAATGAAAATCAACTCAAGGTCGACATACATCGCCCAAAGAATCACCTGTATATTAGCAAATCTAAACTTTTTAAGTGAATTCTCAAAATATTTTTTGACATCACAATGATTTGTGCGTTGAAGCTCTTTTAAATCCTTGGTCATATGCACAAATAGCAGTGTAACAAAGGAATAAAAAATACAAAGGCAAGGACTAACACCAATACATACGCTCTAGCACATACCACATGAGTACACAAAAACTGAATGAAACGAGCTTAGCACATGAAAGTTTAGTTTATATCAGCACAAACACAATACTACGGGTACGAGCAACAATCGAGGCACATTCCAGGGAGCAGACACTAGCTAATGGTCCCCTCACCGTTCTCACCGCAGCAGGGCGGTGACACTTAACCACTCTCGAATTTACGAGAAATCGATAGGAAAGGGACGAGCTTGCTGTGCATTTGGGCCAATCGATACGAAGCAATAATTGAGCTGAGGCTTAGGTGCCATCGTCATACTCATGTGTTAGCCCCCGTGCAACTTCACCTCTCCCAAGCCGTAATTGGCAGTGATGGTGACGCTGGCGGGTGACCCAGTGGCTGGGTCGCGGGTGAACACAACACCCGCCACGTCGGCGGCCACCATCTCCTGGATGACCACCGCCATCTTCCCCACTGGCGTAATGCCGCGCTGTCTGTGCATGGAATATAGAACGAGGAACTTTAAAATTAGCGCAGAAACAAATGAATGTTTCGCTATACAGGTAATTACTTGTATTTTAAAGATACGTTTTAGAGAGTCAGAATCACCAACATCCAGCGAGAGCACGAATATGCATCTATAACTCAAATAAGTGTAAAAGTAAAGCGTAGCTTGTGAACGTAAACATAATAACTTTAGATGTTCTTAAGCCGAAAGTGGTCGTACTGTTGCCTAGATATCTATAGCTACTTCTGAACCAGAGATAAGAAACCACAAATGTAGGCAAAAGTCGTGACTAATAAGAAGCTAATATCCCAGAAATTAAAATCTCCGAATTCATGATTGTATAAGAATGTAGCACCAAGTACCGGTAACAGCAACGTAAAGTTTAGAGGAATAAAAGCTCCCAAGAACAAAAAAATATCACCAATTGTTTTTTGAGTTTGTCATGGAGGAGAAGAGGGGTCTGTCTCGAGCTGTTACAACAACAAATAAGTGGATCCTTTTGTTGAGGTATTCGTCGAACTAAATCTGCATCCCTTCGCTGAGCTGCTAGATAACACGTTTCGTTCTTTGCACGGTATCTGAATGCAGGAAGGGCAGTTGCCTTGCCTATCTTTCGGGATGAAAACAGCCGGCTGCATTAGAACAAAACTCATTGATTAGCATAACAGTCATTCAGGATATGTCACGCATTTTGGCTGGCCAGTTAAGTCACTACGTGAGCAGTTGATGCAAAATTGATTTAAAATCGACCAGGCGTACATAAAGGACACTCGCTGACTCAATGCCACCATTATTCGTGCTCGTGTAAGTCCTACACCATATTACCATATTATTATCCCACCGAGTTTTTTTTTTGCCCGGAGAGCTTATTTACCAGTATTTTGTTTGAACATTCATGGAGATTGAACATTCCGTACGCTACAGACGAACAAATTTGACAAATAAAGATATGTATTTCTCCTGACACCCCACGAGTATATTTGAACTCATAAAGTAGCCCAATATTTCTACACTGGAAATAAAATAGCTATTAGTACTGTATGTCCGCTGACATCCAAGCACAGCCACATCCACTAGTTAATTTATTGATTATCCTTAATTTTCAATGATATTCACTTGCTTAACACGCATGTACCAAAACAAAAATGAAACTGCCTATCATTTGAATCTTTTCATCATCAAATCACTCGTGGAGAATTTAGAGGCGTAAGTCTAACCTTCGAAACTTAGAAACGGTTTCATTGCGATGGCTGTAAAACACTCACTGATTTCGACTTGAATGGTAACTGAACGAGTATGGACAGCACCCTCATAATTTTTTATAACACCAAGCTTCACAATTTCCATTTGATTTCTTTGTGCTGTGTTACATTATGGACGAGAAGGCGTTTCAAGCTCTCAACAACCCATTCACATACAATTTTTGAAAAATTAATTTGGGTAAGAGTATTTCTAATTTTAATTTGAACGTTTCGAGCTTTAAGCTTATTGTCAACAAAGAATCTGAAACGAATCTAAGAAAATATTTGATAATATAGACTTGCAACAGAAAGGATGAAACTGAAAATGAAAAAAGGAATTACAACAATAATTTAGAAAAATATTTCTATGGGGATTAAAACTTGGACAGAGCTTAGCGGTTGACTATTTTCATAGGGTATGCACACTGCATTGCATTCAGAGATGGCTTTAGCTTGTGAATGTACAGACACTCTTGAATACGAAGATCAAAATTTCCAGATCACGTATCTAATATTTTAAGTTTATTGATGCTTACAGGTCGATCACTAGTTTAATAAGTGCAATGTAGTCTAATGCAGGAATGCGCAGGAGAACCAAGAAAATAATTTGACTCCAACCAGCATGTTCAACAACCCAAACAAAAAGTGTTCGGCGGGTGGAGCCAACATATTGCGATACGCGCAACTGAAATTGTAGATGAATGAAGATCACATGCTAGTCTGCAGCACATGCTTAAAATGAAAAAAAAAAGATCATATAGTGCGTTTGTTCAGTAAAATATGCGAATTAAAAGTTCAGTCATCCAAAGAGTCGCCTGTTGTGACTCACAGTTCAGTACGTTAATGCACCATCCGATACTTTCCAAAGTTACACAAAACAGATGAGATGAAGCAAGGGACATGGACATTCAGCACATAGACATTCCAACAGGATTTCAGTGCCACGGCCTCTAACACTAACAGCAGGGGCTCATGCTACACAAAACACTTGCCGGCCTCTGCAACACAAGAACAGAGAACACAAACAATGGTTCACACGACCGAGACATAACTCAACAAGTACGTATCGTTCATCATTCAAAAAGGCACTACCGTAAATCATCTCGTCGTTTACAAAGTACAATTGTTCAATGACCCTCGAGCACAGAATTTGACTGACCGTTTGTATTGGACACTAGAAAACGTAAGCTCAGAAGCCCAGCACCGGGCGAGAGCGTCCAGTAGCTGGTCCAGTCCAGTGCAGCCCAGTACAGTCAGGTTCTGACCAGCCAATGACGCCTCACTGCCGTCCTCGTCACAGGCTGACGACCGAACGGCGAACCTGACGTCACACCTCATATCTTGAACATGAATTTGACTCAAGGCATGAATGAAACCAAGAATATTCGTCCCAGCAAATAGCCATAGAAATACCAGACATACAGATTTTACCGATGAGTTAGTCATGTTACATGTGCTGCCAACATGCCTGAAAGAAACATGAAGCATTCGATTGGTAATTATCTCTTCGTTTGTTCGGTATCCATTCTTTACAAAATAAGATTAGATGTTTCAGAATGAGCCTGTTTCAAATATAAGTTTACATTGTTTTTAAACTCAGAGATCTGAGGCCCTCACAGTCCGCTTTCAGCAGATCTATTGCAATGCAATGCTGTAGATAATGTCTGCCAAAAATTAAACACTAGAAATAAGTTATTATTAATTAAGCTCAAGTCCCAAATTCACACTAACTTTTGAATAACATATACAGAAACCGTTTCAGATGCTATATGAAACATCAGTCGTGTAAAAATCGCTTTCAACTAACTATAAAAACATTTGAATCAAAGTGTCCAGACTGTGTGACATTATTAAAGAGAATGTATTTTTTACAAAAATTATACTACATTTATTCAATAGCGTGATTAAAATCGACTCAATAAGGAACGTAAGTCCGCAAGCTATTTCTTTACGCGAAAACAGCACAGAGTTCTACATGGACGCTGACTGAATGCTACGGATAGTAGACTACATGCTACGGATAGTAGACTACATGCTACGGATAGTAGACTACATGCTACGGATAGTAGACTACATGCTACGGATAGTAGACTACATGCTACGGATAGTAGACTACATGCTACGGATAGTAGACTACATGCTACGGATAGTAGACTACATGCTACGGATAGTAGACTACATGCTACGGATAGTAGACTACATGCTACGGATAGTAGACTATATGCCACGAATAGTAGACTACATGCTACGGATAGAAGACTAAATATGACAAATAGAAATGGTAACAAAATATACGAAAGCTCACGCAGTGGTGATCAGCTGATCTAAGAATGAGTTTTGAGAAGACATAAGTACACTAAAAATAACTGAACTGAAAATTGATATGATTACAAAGTTGAGCAACGCGCGTCCCGACAGGAGGAAGGTGTACAGAGGAACTAATGTTCAGTTCCAGCCTAACGTAATATTTAAATTTCAACGATCAATCTTAGCGATCCAAGGGATTTGATTGTCTCCACTGAGTTAGCATGGTACATTAGTGCCTAAGCGTGAAATTAGTTATTTTTAATAAGATGATCAACATTTGTTTTACACCCAGGATTCACATTAACATATTTTTTGGGATAAGGTAATTAAAAAGCAGTAATACACTTTCTTATAAAAGGGGAAACAATTGATCTCAGTAAACTTGCTTTGAGTGACATTTGCTAGCATCGAACTCATGCGAAGACGTAGGTGCAGGAGATGTGGCTGCCCTTCCAATATTAAACACATGAGCATCCCACGGTAAAAAAATATTTATTCAAACTTATTCTGAAAAACCTTTCCAGATCTATAGTCTGATAAAGATTATATTTATTTGACTGTATGTGATCTTAAAACACAATATCTGGAAAACCATCCCACTGTGTAATAAACCCGCAGTATAATAATAGTCCAGTGTTGGTTGCTTGGTAGTTGGTCCACCCGTCCGTCCATCTGTCTATCCGTCCGTCCATCTGTCTATCCGTCCGTCCATCTGTCTATTCGTCCGTCCATCTGTCTATCCGTCTGTCCAAAACTAATAGCGAGACTGTCAGCTAAGGCAGTCCATATCAGTGATCCTGAAAATAACATTGCTTCGCGTCAGAGTTATCACCGTAAATAAGAGGGAATTTTAAGAATTTAATATCTTTTGTCCCGTCATTGTTGCTCGGTCGGTTCGTTCCGTCTGTCCGTTCGTCAGTCGGTCTCTCTGAAACGCTCTGAACTAAAAATTGGAATAGGAGAAAATTCCCGGGTGTTGTATTCATAATCAGCGAGACTCAGAGAAGGCAGTCCATATCAGTAATACTGAAAATAACATTATTTCATGTCAGATTTACCGTAAATAAGAAGGCATCTTAAGAAATTAACACCATTTATCCCGCAATTTTCGGCGGGACGCGTCGACTAGCTATAATGATATTTTTCTTGACGGTCACTGTTTGAATTTCAATACGCGAAGCCGTCATCCATACCGAAGCCCACACATATGTAATGACGCACTTGACTGCAGGTTGGCAGGTGTCGTACAGGTCGATGAGCGCACCCTTCACAGCCTCCCGTACCGCCGGGCACACCTCGCAGCGCAGCAGGGTCTCCCTAGCTCTGTAGACATCATGTACGGAGTGCTGAACGTGAGTGCGGTCATGTAACATATAATCAAATTCAATGAAAAACGGTACAGCGTAGCCATACTTCGTTTAGTTTGTCGAAACAATATTGAAACAACGAAACTTTTCTTAAAAAAAGCACGGGCGCAGCTTGTGCCGATAAAGTATTCGATATGGTGGCTCTCGGCGATCCATAACTCCCCGGAAACGTAGAGAATGATTTAGGTGAGTCACGAATGTAACTTAGGAGCCGATTGTCCCGCTCACATTCGAATTATGCTTCCAGCATTTTTAAATTTCTGATTGGAGCAGCAGAAATCTTACTCTCTTACATAACCTAAATACTTAGATATCGAAACAGGAAGAATTCAAGTATGACTGAGCAGTCGAGCCTACTGTTTTTTTTTGGAGAAACAGTTCGTCCTAGCATTCTGTATCGTGCCTCTTTCCTTTTGCTCGAAAATCATAATTGGAAGTCAGTACAGTCTGAAGCATTGACCGCAAAAATTATCCAAAAATATTTGCAATCTAGCTTGTGTCATAAATACATGTGATAGAGATGAATGATTAGAAAAAATTACATACATGAAAACAAATGTAACCTTCATTTTTAAACATGAAGTTGTTCTCTCGAAATGTGTACGGCCAACTCCATGAAGTAAGGATACAAACATCGGCCTGGACTGTTTGAGCGAACGCATGTAGTACGCGGCGTCTTTATGTAAACTACTCTCATTCTAGGGTGCACTATGAGGCGGAAAGCAAGCTTCTTGATGGACGTGTATCAGCATCCAGAAAATGACCAATTTATTCAAGCTCAGATTGTTTGTAGATTCATCAGAAATTCATGAAGTAAGCTTGAGTGTAGTAACATAGACTTGTATTATGGATGAAGATACTTAAAAATCCGGATGCAATTTCTTTGTACATATGTAATTGTTAGGAAAATAACTACCCAGGTAAGTCTCGCAATCGTCCGAATTCCATTTAACGGACCATCAAACTAACGGAAGAAATTGAATTCTCAATGTTACTTTTTAATGTGGCTGCGTGTTAAGTAACTGGTATTTTTTCAAGTGATTGATGCACGTAAACAGGTAACGTAGCAGCCAGTGTAGTCAGCAGTGATATACAGACCGTGGTATCAAGCGGATCAGCAAATATTTTCTCTGAATACATTTGTTTCTTTAAATTGAAACAGTAATAGAAGAACCTAAAAAATAACGAAGGTTAAAGAGATGAGTGAGAACAAAAGGTAAAATTAAAACAAACAAATTTGCATTGCTGTGAGCCTAACTGAGCTTAGAAAATATAAAGAAGGAATGAAAGCATCAGATGTAGCAAGAACGTTACCATTATCAGATCTACAGTCCGGTTCATTGAAAATGGAAGAAAGAAAAAGTAAATAATGTAATGAGTACGTTACAAAAACATTAGCTAAATGAAGTTTTGACTTTGATAACAGTACACCAAAATATATATTATGTACAATTTTCTACTATATTCCCAGAATGACATACTTTGTTCCATATGTGAACGGAATTTTTTCTGTTTTATTTAACAAGGTTCACGCTTAACAGTTAAATTTTAATACTCATCCCGTAATAATTTCGACGTAATTTATATTTACCTTTACGTATGTATCCTTGTCAACATTAAAGATTGATATTATGACAAACGTATAAGTTCGCACTTGAATTTAAAATAACAAGTGGCCCAAACTTTACTTCACATTACTTGAAAAAGAAAACTTGTATACATAAATATTTAAAAATTATACGAGGGAGCTCCAAAAAGTTCGTGGAAAAAGGATACTACGAAAAAACTATTTCAGTTATGATCGGTATTTTTCAACATATGCTCCATTAGGTCAATACTCTTCTCCAAACGTTGTTGCCAGCCTTTAAGTCCGTCTATGAAGAACTGAGGGTCTTGTGATGCGAACCATGTTAGAGCAGCTCTGTTTACGTCTTCAATTGATAGAAAATTACCCTCTTTCAAAGATTTTTTAAATTTTGGAAATAAAAAGGAATCGCATGGCGTCAAATCAGGACTGTAAGGTGGATGTCTGATAATTTCCCATCGTAATTCACGTAGCACAGCTCTCGTTCGCCAAGCACCACGAGCGGGTGTATTCTCGCGGTGGAAGAGGACGCGTTGATGCAGTTTTCCAGGTGTTTTTCCGCGATTTAATTGGTCAATTCTCTCAAAAAGCCTTCATAATAAGCAGATGTAATTGTCTTCTTGTTCTCGAGGAATTCAATCAACAAAATTCCCTCTGCATCCCAGAAAACAGAGGTAATGACTTTTCCTTTTGAACTTTCGGATTTTGCTTTGACTGGTCCACTTCTATATCGGGGCAGCCACAGCTTTGATTGAATTTTATCCTCGGGATCACACTGGTAAAACCATGTTTTATCCTCAGTCACAATTCTTTGCAGAAAATCTTTAGGGTCCTCATCCCACTCGTTCAAAATTTCAATGAAAGATCTGCCCTCGTTTGTTGATGATCTGGACGCAACAGCCTATCGGGACCCATCTAGGGACCCATTTTGATGGGTTATTGCGTGCATTTAAAGGTTCATGTTTGAATACATTATAACATGTTGGTCCAATGAATTTTTCGTTTTGCACTTTTTCCCCGAACTTTTTGAAGTCCCCTTATACTCACCAACCACTATCCGTTATTGAAATAATAAGTACAAATTCTTTGCAATAAATTTTTAAAGACATTTCCTAAAACATCAAGAATGATTTGTTCGGTTCTTCAATTATCTTTTCCTAAAAGTTATTAGATTTATTCCTGTATAGTTTTCTTTACGGTATCTCCCGAAATAAAATTGAATTAGGCCAAGAAACATCGCCGAAACGTAATGTTCATCCACAGGGCATGACTGTTGATGTGTTATGTCTCAGTAAGCGTTTTCCGTAACCCTCTGTTTTTCCGTCATCTTCAAAGAAGAAAAGGTCGATGATTTTCCAACTGTTCATACCGCAGTTGTCACTTATCATGAAGAAATTGCTCGTGATTAACACGGAGTTTTCAGCACAACAGAAGCTAAAATTTTGATTATGAAAGTGTCCGGTAATAATGACAGTGGAGTTCCTTAGCATGACTCTGCGCAAAATGAAAGTACGCTTGTTGCCGTATTGTACTTATGTCAGCAAAATCCTCATATTTCAGACAGACGGCGCCATTAGGCACCCTGCCTACACAAACAAATCTCTACAAGAGTTTTGTCAATTTGTGGATGATAGCCTCACTTGTCGCATGCATCCCTAATCTGTCCGTCCTGGCCGGACCCCGCGGCTCGTTGGAGGTTCTGGATGGCGGCGGTGACGCTGGGGGAGCTGGCCAGCTGCAGAACCCACGCGTTGGTCGTCACGGTTACCCCCTCGGGTGCCACGAACTGCAGGACATGTACAGCAGTGCTCACTCATTATTATGTTCACTTCTGAGAAAACATGATACTGTCGGAGCAATACTAACATTTCATCACAAGCATGGCGTACTCTATACAGGCCAAGCCATCGTGCGT
>VOMN01014336.1:0-17514 GCA_014899125.1 Orchestia grillus
AAATTTCGTTCAAATTGCTTCACAAACAAAAAAGTTTGTGCAAATTTGGGAAGGTCCCCTTAATGGTTTAACTTGGTTTTTATTATCTAACCATGAATTTTTTCTGCCCCATTTCATTAAATAACTCTAAGCTTGAGAATGTGAAGGTACTAGACTACTCATGACCCGTTGGGTAAAATCAAATAATCAAGATCAAACTGTATCCAGAAATATATCCTATGCAGTTGAGTCTGTATCCACAATGCAGGATTAAACGAAGAGTATAAATTTTGAATATCTTGGATCTGACAAACATGTGCACGGTTTCAAGCAAGCAAACAAGCAAGGTGACCAGAGTTTTAGTATTATACTAGATTACTATCAATCTCTTGAGAAAACTTTCTAACAGCTGTGCATATTTTTAACAATGGTGTGTCCTCCATTGGCTTCCCTGAAATCAAGTGACTTTATTTGTACATGCAAGGAGAGATGGGATCGTGTTCTGTATTATGAGCTGTTCCCTCAGGGTCGTCTCATGCTTTGTCAACCTGTGCCTAAAATACATGGAGATTGTAGGTGAGCCACTCAGTTCAACTGAGCCATAATGGAAAGTTGCCCTGGACACTGGAGGTGAAATATACATTTCACTAAATATTGGTGAATAAAACCTAAGAAAATGACTCATCAATAACGTTAGTTAACACTTGACCTTTGGTTTTGTAATAGGTTAGTCTTGAGGTGTGTTTTTTTTATTTTTTTTATTTTTTGCTTTTGCAGAACTTCGATAAAATGAACGTGAGAACAAATCATTTCACACCCCTCGACTCTGGGTGCTGTCCTCTACGACGCCCGATCACAGAGTACATCAAGAGTGGCATCATTAATTTAGATAAGCCTTCCAATCCTTCTTCTCACGAGGTCGTCGCTTGGATTAAAAGAATTCTCAAGGTTGAAAAGACAGGACATTCGGGTACCCTTGACCCTAAGGTAACAGGTGAGTTCAAAGCATACGTTTGACCCGTTATCTAGTGCCCAGAAGTAAAGGTTTTTTGCTAAGTTAAGTATCGCTATTCTTGAGGTCATTTTACCTATAGTTGAACAGGCTTAATTCCATTTTTTAATGTCTGGTGATGAATGTGATACGTAAAATTGGCACCTGGTGCAGTTTACTTCCTTGTATGTTTTTTAATGTTCATTCCAACACAACAGCTCCAAACAACAAAAAATTGAGTTTTTAGTGAGAAATAAAGCCCGGCATGAATGCGTTTGGGTAAATCTACTACCCTGAATACAGAAGTGTTGTCAAAAATAGTATGATTAGTTCATCACTTGTTAATGCGTTGGTTGCTTCTCTGTGGCGTCCGACCCAACGGCAGTCAAGACAAAGTTGGTCTGAAATGCTCAGCCGCGTCTCTGGGGCGGAAACTCGACACGGGGTTGATGGGTGCCAGGTCTTGGTAATTTGATCAATTGTTTTCAATTATGGTGTTATTTTCATCATGTCAAGGGCTATATTGTCGGTATTATTTTTTCGTATTTTCTTCAATCGCCGTATTATTTTTATCATCTTAGTAGTGTATTAATGGTACAAAATTTTCTCAATCATTCAAAATATTCATTGGGAATTTGAATTTCTGCTTATTTTTTCCAGAAAAATAGTTTCCCTGCAGGTACTATTAACTCGTACTATAAAAAATTCTAGTGTAGCAATACAATGAATCCGTGAGCACGGTCAGAATTCCATCTGAAGTATATACTGAATGGTCCCTTCTCTCTGTTCTCTTTGCATCACATTTCATGAGGGTAGGGAGTTTTAAGCTAACTAGTACTACTTCTAACGAATAATCTAATTTTCCAATGGTGCCGCAGGTTGCCTGCTTGTGTGCATAGAGCGGGCTACAAGGCTGGTCAAGTCACAGCAGACGGCCGGCAAGGAATACGTGTGCATCTTCAGGGTGCACGAGACCGTTCAGGAGCCCAAAATTAAGCAGGTAACTAACTCGACGCTTGTTATCAAATATCCCGTGTCGTGTCCTGGGTAAAATAATCGGCATCGTGTCCAGGGTAAAATAATCGGCATCGTGTCCAGGGTAAAATAATCGTCATCGTGTCTAGGGTAAAATAATCGGCATCGTGTCCAGAGTAAAATAATCGGCATCGTGTCCAGAGTAAAATAATTGGCATAATGTCCAGAGTAAAATAATTGGCATTGTGTCCAGAGTAAAATAATCGGCATCGTGTCTAGAGTAAAATAATCGGCATCGTGTCTAGGGTAATACTTCAGCATTTTGTCTAGGGTAATATTTCCAGCATCGTGTCTTGGTTAATACTTCCAGCATCGTGTCTAGGGTAATACTTCCAGCATCATGTCTAGGGTTAAACTTGCATTTTGTAGTCTCAGTCGATTCAGGGGGCATAGAATAGACACTAGGGCTAGGTTAGTTAGGTTTGTGTCTTTTCTTTCCATTTTGAACTTGCTGTTCCCATGCGCAGAAAATCCTGTTTGGGAACTCCCCTGTGCATGGATTCCACGTTTTCTAAAATCCATATTAATGGGTCCCGTCTCCACTCGGGTTCAAATTTCGTGTGGATAGAGAGCTTCAAACTAAGTACTTATTCTAATCTAATGTAATTTTGCAATTATTGTGTAGATGGCCACAAAATTTTCCTCATCTTATCGCGTTCACTGTACAGGTGATCACGAGATTACTGGGCGCACAGTTCCAGCGACCGCCCCTCATCTCTGCGGTCAAGAGGCAGCTCCGAGTCAGAAAAGTTTACTCGGTCAAACTCCTCGAGTTTGACGAGAAAACTAATTTGGGTAAGCGCTCGGTGTGACTTTATCTTTGTGATAGTAGGCTCGTAGCAGTTCTATTTTTGCTAATTCGGGTTCATTCTGATTTTTTGTGTCTATCTCGGCTTGAATATTTTTGTCAATGCGTGCTGACGTGGACTGTACTCTAGCCGTTTGCTGGCTCATTGGAACTTCTTATAATTTCATTAGCTAGAGCTGCTCATCCTGATATCATTGCTAATTTTACCGAGTCTTTGCAGACGCGTGAGAAACAAAGTTAAGGGAAAAATGAAAATATAAAGGGAAAATTCACTTCTTAGTCAAGATCATCAAGGGGTGTAAAAAATTAAATTTTTTAATATAGATAATAATGAAGATAGGTTACATACACGTGCAGCCCATCGTCAGCTGGTGGTAGTGCATGATATGGTCCCCTCATTCGTGTCAGAGCTACGAAATTTTGATGATTTCTGTATCATTTGGATCTTCAATTACTTCCAGATATATAGGAAAGAATTGTAAACATGACTGTATAGGTACTATTTTTGTGACGGTAAAGCCTGAACAGCTTATAATGTTAGGTTACCTCAGCTATTGATAGAATTTCAGAATTTCTATCTCATGTGCCCACGGTTCTTTTTTCAATTTTATTAAATTAAATAGTCCGTAATGAATGATTGTATTGAATTATCCTTTCCTTTGCTTTCTCTGGAGCGCATTTCATGTAAATGGGGAGCTTTAAACTAACTAATAATCGAATTTTGTGTCTCAAACGAATTTCACATTTACTAGTAGGATGCATGCTTCGAAAACATATTCATTGTCTGCTTACCTTCGTGCTCACCATTTATTTTAGGACGAAAATTTATTATAAATTAATTAATCAGATAATTACATTGGATACTCATTTTCATTACGTTCCTATACTCGGAAGAACTGCACTCATTCACTTGAAATTGTGCAGGCATTTTCCACACGGCGTGCGAAGCTGGCACGTACGTGCGAACGATGTGCGTGCACCTTGGCCTGCACCTGGGCGTGGGCACCCACATGCAGGAACTGCGGCGCGTGCGTTCAGGGCACCACGGTGAGGAAGACGGTCTGGTCACCATGCACGACGTGCTGGACGCCAAGTGGGAGTACGACCATAACCAAGACGAGACCGCTCTACGCCGCGTCATCAGGCCCCTCGAGAGCCTCCTGACCCAGCACAAGCGCATCATCATGAAGGACTCGGCCATCAACGCCATATGCTACGGTGCCAAGATCATGTTGCCTGGCGTGCTGCGCTACGATGACGGCATCGGCATGAACGATCAGATCGTGTTAGTCACCACCAAGGGAGAGGCCATTTGTCTTGGCATAGCCCTCATGACCTCCTCCACCATGTCTACTTGTGACCACGGCGTCGTCGCCAAGATCAAGAGGGTCGTACTCGAGAGGGACACCTACCCCAGGAAGTGGGGTTTGGGACCTAAGGTGAGTTGAGGTTTACGTTACTTCTTGATCGTTAACATGGATTTTATGTTTAAATTTCATGTGGATACTGCTAGTTCATAATAAATGAACTGCACTGTTATTGCATGCATGCGTTCATTAGGCGGCAGCTAGTTTATCGTGAGAAGATAAATGGAGTCTTTTGATATAAAGAAATAAGGTAATAGCTAATTTTTTGTACAAAATTAAACGCAGTTTTATGGCCAAAATAATTTTGTCCATGGTGGATTAATTGACTTCGTGTCTCCTGATTCATGTTAGGCGTTTTCTTTCACTGCGTTTCTATTACAGCATAAGTGAGAGTTAGTGAATTGATCAACACTCATTTGGACGAGCCACATAAAACACACCGATAGCATTATTCAAAGACAAATTTCACGCTAGCTAATGACAAGTTCCGTCATTATTCACCGCAAACTAACGAAAACTTGGAGCGAATGTTCCGACCCTCGTGCTAATTTACATTTTGTCTTCTGACATATGTTCAGCGTCAACTCGCTCTGCTCGAGATCGAGCATGCCAGCCAAATATTCACATAGAGATGAACGTTTTTCCTGCGCAAGCCGCAAATTAACAGGTATAGGATGCAACGAACAAGTTATTCTGGTCTGAGCGCGGCTTCTAGCAGCCAGAATACCTCGTTGAAAAATGCAAAATAGTCACATGCGGAATGTTTATGCCAAGAGATAGTATTTTGCCTCCATTTGGGCCCTTACCGAGATGCTCTACGGTATCGCTTTCTCTCTTGACGCTTCGCATAAGATACACTTGGGATGAGCTCTTCTATTTGTAAATTAAAGAGTACGAGTGTGGAACATATGTTATCTGCCTCAATGGCATGTGAGCAACATTTCTCATCACTGCCTTTCTCGTTATTGTCGTGGGGGGTGTTGTGCTTGTTTACATTTTATTGTCTGATGGGTCTACAAAGGATATTTTATTTTTTCGTTTAATTTTTTGAATTATCACTGTATCGGTATTATCTCATATTGATGAATTCGTGTTTTTAGTTCCGGAAAAATTAATTTAACGGAATGAGGTGCAGGAGTTAAGTGAAATTTTTACTTGGTTTTAGAGTAAACTTGGCCGCTCTGTGGCATTGGAATACAAGCATTAGCATTTGACTTTTTGGTGCGACGATCTTTAATGTTAACACACGATCAAGAAAGTTTACCTTACTGGCAAAGCCACGGTCAGCTTTTGACATTTTTTTACCGCAGAGTCAGAGTATCTTGAACTGGCTTTAACTATAACAATAGCCTAGGATTTTTAATAATTTTTTCCATTTCGATGTAAAGACATTTTTATGGCTGTAAGTTGCAATTCTCTTTCTTTGGAAGTGTTTGACTTTCATTTCTAATAATATTCACAATAACCAACCTCATCATGTGATCTGTTATTCTTGCACTTCATCTCTCAAGATAAGTCACGTCTACGAAGCTCCTTTAATTTTCAGGCTTCCATGAAGAAAACAATGATAAGAGAAGGCCTGCTGGACAAGCACGGGCGCCCCAACGACAAAACTCCGCCATCTTGGATTAGCGGTTACACGGACTACCGCGTCAAAACGGAAGGCTCGGGGTCAGCTGCCCCCTCCACCCCCAGTGCACCTTCGGCCATGGCTACCGTAGTCAAGACTGAACATGAAGAGGGCCCCGAAAGGAAGAGGAAGGTGAGTTGACACTTATAATAGATGCACTATTGGCCCTCTCACCCTGGTCATTGAATATTAAATTTTTCGGCTAATATCTGACTCCAGGGGGGCACTATTAGGGTAGCTCAGCTCTAGATAAGTTTTCGAGATTTCTGTCTTTCGTGCAATTTTGCTTCTTTCAATTTTCTCGCCTTTTTCGTTATCTTTTCTATATTGTCACTTATTTCTCTTGATTCTCTCAACTTGCTGTTTTTATGTGGTGGAGATCCTGTGTGGGAGCACACCTTGTTTATTGATTACCTGTTCTCGATGGTCCTACTGAATGGTCCCTTCTATTTTCTCTCTTGAGATCTCATGCCATGTTGCCACAGAGCTTCAAACTAACTATAACAGTCCTAATATAAATAATACTGAATTCATTAGCTAATATTACACTGTAGCTATTCCCTTGTGTACGCGTTCTGGGTTGATGCCCAGCAGGGTTTCAGCGTGGGTATGGCGCTCGACCGTAAATGGGTGGGCAGCTGAAACCCTTGGGCTTGGCTGGCCTTTGCATACCATTGTGACCTAATACTTGGCTATCTTTTGTGGGAACCCCAGATGGAAAACGGGAATACCTGCTGTAAACGATGAAAAGCTCGAATGAGCGAGAAGTGTTTTATAATGCATTAGACCATTTGACTGCTCTTACTTGTGACCGTTAAAAAAAGGTAACGTATGGTATTTGTGCACTGCATTGTTGATATAATGAGATGAATAATTTATTGATTGCAATTTATGACCTTGGGCGTGATATGGTCTGAGCTACTGAAGCGCTAGTAACTTCGTCTTACTACTTACCAGTCTCTTTGGGAGATACAAATAAGGTTCTGATTTATTTTAAGTTTAACTGAAAAATTGGTTACTGCAGATGGTACTCGGCCAGAACTTATCCCACAAACGCTACCTCGAGTATGCCTGTAATACCACAAGTGTTGAAACTAAGGCACTCTCGTTCTCGGTAAACACTCCGTATCTGTTGTGCTTGTGCCTTTCAAAAGCCAGCTATACGCCTGACTAACGCAATTATTTGTTGCTTTGTGTTTATATGAACGTAATTGCAGTCTATCAAGAGGAAATATTGCCTCAGTGGTCTTCATTGTTTTACGTAAGGGAGCTTCGAACTAACCAATAATAGCCAGCATTAATGTACCTGCTAAGAGAAATGTGTTAGTAATACGGATAAAAATCAGAAAGTTATTCTTCATAAGTGTTCTAAATTTATATGTTTTTTTTACAACTCTTCACCGTTGTAAAGATGCGTGTTTTCGATGCGAGATGGGGCATCCTGACGCGTCAGTTATGAACGGTTTACTACTTCTATTACATTACATGTTCTTTGTAAAATAATATTCAAATTTTATTATACGTAGAATTATTATATCGTACGTAGAATTATAAAAAAAGGTTAACTACTGTGATAATTTCCTAACAGAGACACTTGAGCGGGGAGAGTTCGGCTGTTGCTCCTCCTACTCCTGCTGCTGCTGCTGACGCTTCAGACTCGGAGAAAAAGAAGAAGAAGAAGAAAAAGAAGAGTAAATCTGAAGATGCCGAGGCTCCTGCTGAGGATGTTGCCGAGGAAAGCGTAACAGAGGTGGGCATTTTTTTTGTCTCGTTAAAAGGGTAATGTTGAGTCGCATGGAATGTTAGGTCCTTTTTGAGGATGTCAAATTAGGGAACTTTCCTGCACGAAGTCGTGAGTTTGCAACAACTTTTTTTCAATCCGTAGTCGAAAGTTTACTGTGGTATTTTTGCTAATTGAAATCTTAAATTTGTGCGGGCCAATTTTCATTACCTAGTCGAAAGTTGGGTGCGGTATCGTCTTCAATCGTAGTTGGAAATTTATGAAATTAAAGTTCCATTGCTAAGTCGTTAGATTACTGTATTATATTTATTCAATAGACATCTTGAGGTTGTGAGAACAAATTTTCAAAGCAAGTTTGTGCGTTTGCAACACCTTCCGTTACTAGTCTTGAATTGAATTTTTTTCCTAGATTTTCTCTTCCATTTTTCAAAGTAACATGATGCAACAATATTGGCAGAAAAGTGCCCTGTCCTTTGGTGTTGTATGAGTGAGGAGCCGAGAAGCTGTTGTGTGTTGAGGCTTTATTTGGTTTTAATTATTTTTCTCTTTGGAACTGTAAATTTTCGACCAACATCTCAATGCGAGAGGAAATAGTCTGGGCATTTTTTTCTCACGAATATATGCGGCTTAAATATTCTCACGCTTTGAATCAATGATATTTAGGCCACGTCCTGCATTGAATTCCATAGCTGGTTACTTGCGTTGGCTCTAGCGAGCCCAAAGTGGTGGTGATCAATGAGGTTTTGGAGTATTTCTCTCCAAAATCTGTCGTCTTGTGTCTCAACAAAGTTGATCTATTCTCTAGTCAACTCGTTTCTCAACTTGTGCTTGTGTTTCTCAACTTTTAACAAGTAAACTCGTCAAATCTCCATCATAAATATAAACTAGAAACGAGTTTATGTATATATTCTCCTTTGACCTCTCTCTGTAGACACCGATTATTCTTGAATGTATTCATGCATTTGGGATAGTCTAGTCCTTGAAAATTACGTTTTGTCTAAAGAAACCCACCATAGAAAGAATTCAAATAACTTTGTTCACAATATGTTTTAATGTTCCAAATCATTGGTCGTTGAAATTTTTATTTATTTTGTGTCTTTCTCTCCAACAGAATGGCGAAAAGAAGAAGAAGAAGAAGAAAAAGAAGGAAAAGGATGAAGAGTAAGGAGTAAAGTCTTTTGTTGGGCTTTTACATTTTTATTCGACCCTATGCTTGAAAATTAGCGTTTAGGGTTACTTCCCCGTCAAAGCATTCAGTATAATTCTTTTAGTAATGTTTTTTGTGAGTTGGTAACTGTGGTTACGAACAAAATCGTTAGTGAGGTTTTTAGTTGGGCTGTGTTAGCAAAGTGAAATTTGTTGATTAATTTTACTTTCTTCAGCACTCCAGTTTCCCATCGTGCTTCGATAACCTGAAGTTTCTCCGCTTATAGACACCATCTCTGAATAGGCTTTTTAACTATTTGAGTTCGTTACACTGTAATTCAAGTCGTACTTTTATTTTATGCTACCTTGTAACACTTTTTTTCAGTAGTGAGATTATGCTCACGTTTCTGGGTCTCAGAAATGTAATCCTTCTTACTTTTAGAAATATTTCGGCCTGTGAACTGCCCGGAATGTTATCTAACATGATTACAATCATTGGGGTTGAGGAGAGCGTCGAATATGACCAAACCCCTTGGAGCTAGGCTCAATATTACGAGAAATGGCTTTGCTATTTTCTGCGTAGCGTTCAAGGGGTTGAACTAGCTGATCTGCTCACTGTCGTGGTCAAACCCAGTGTTCAAGTTAGATGTCTACTTCGTCTTCATCTTATACTTCATTGTCATTCTTTGTTGTAACCATTTGGGGGCATCAAATTTCTTTTCGAAGAAATCGTTCCTTGCTTTTTAAAACTAAACTTTTTCTTATACTGCTTCCATGACTTGATACGTTTTAAATTGTTTCTTAATTCTCTGTCAACTTTACGATTGTTGCTTTGTGAATTCTGTACTGACGCAGTGCAAATTTTCTCTGTGAAATTCACAATTGTCAGCTGTCCTGATGTGCATTTGACACACTTGCATTCAAAATTTTTACTTTTGAAGCTTCAATTTTTTTTTTAGCTAGTATGATGTTCAAATGAATTGATTTTTAATTTGAGCACATGCGTCTTAGAAGGAAATGATTTTGTAATCTTGTGCTTTTTGTATCGAAGGACTTGGGTTTGTTTTACTGTACTCTAGGTTCGACTTCATAATGAATTTTTGTATAGAATCTTTTTTTTTACTGTAGCAGCTGCGGCAAAACACAGCATGAAGCATGTCTATGTGACGTTCAGAAAAAAAGGTGGCATGAATTCCCTGTTGTTTACGTGAATTTTTTTGTGTTCAAGATGGTACTACGAAGTCAATTCTGGGTAACCAGTTAGTGGTTTGCGTGTACCGTCGGTGGCTGTTGTTGGTGCTCTGTGTGGTTCCAAAAGCAACGGGTTTTTCCGTGAACTGTGCAGCCTTGCGTTGTTCTCTCTGTGGAACGCGCGCTGGCTTGTAAGTCCAACAATAAATGCCCGTGAGAAGAATTTTTCATTTTATTTTTTGAACCTATCGCTCTTTTCGAGTTGCTACCCGCCATTGGGAGTTTTTTGTACTACTATGAAAAGTGTTCCGGTTACGCGAAAGGAATCCCATCATCCAGTGTTCCTGTATCATGAAATCCGAGCGAGTGAAGTTGTCTTATTCGACATCAAGCGAGATGTTCTTGTCTTCAAATTGTTGAGTTTTTTTATGCTCCTGGTCCGTCTACTATTCATGAGTAGAATTTTGCCCTAAAAGAATTTCCCATGGTACTTTACTTACGATGCAAGATAATGTGATCATTCTGATCTGATTTGAAAGGGCAAGCTGTCTGTGATATGCCTACGATCTCTTAAGAGTACATTTTTGTCTCCAATAATTCTGTTGGCCGCTTAAAGGACTAATGTTCGACAATCTACTCATTTTAAAAAGTAATGTTTTTCTCTAATCCCTACGTTTACGTTTTTTGTTGCTCTTGATTTAAATCTCGCCTGAATTCAACAACGCATTAACCTATGCTGCTTTTTAGATATACACAAACTGAGCCCTAAGTCGAGTGAAGCTCACTGACCATGTATGTGAAAATATACAGCATGCGTGGTTTCATCATAACACGGTCACTGTTCTAAGAGAAACAGCAGTGCAGACTCGTGAGGCAGCGTCTCAGTCAGCTTGTGTTGGCGTTGACACATTTTTCGGTTCAGGGTTACGGCACTGTTTGTGGACAGGATCTGAGGCGAGTGAGCTGGGAGGTTCCTGCTGGCCAGTTTTTTCGTTTTTTGTTGCGGGTTGAATACCTCAAAAACGGAATTCCGTCATTTGGCAACACTTATAATCCGACACATCCATAGAAAAGATATTGAAGCAATTCATATGGATTTCCCTTGTCCCTTGTAGGGCCTGTTATCCACTTATATAATTTGCTGTGACAGTCTCGATAAGCGGAGATAAATCAAGCTTACTTACATGTGCCATAGGTTATGTGTGGTGCTGACGTAGACAACACGGCCTAACGCACCACGTTTGCTGCCCACTGGGGTTTCAGCGTGGGTATGGCGCTCGGTCGTAGATGGATGGGCAGCTGAAACCCTCTAAATGAATGAGCTCGGTGGCCCTCTGAATCTCTAGGACCTCTTTTCTTATTTCCAAAATTAACGTGCTCCGACCTTGTGTCTTTCTAACGCTGGAGCTCTTTCTAGACTCGAAGATGCGAAGAGTGCAGAAGTCAAATGAAGAGGGAAGGAAAATCCTCCAGTTTCTGTTTCTTTCACACTCTGGAAAATTCAGAACCCATTCAATTTCTGAGCTGTGAAGCGAAGCTCGTGTCTTTCGGTTCACGGTAGAAGATTCTGAGATGCCAGTTACGCATCCGCTGTTTTGTTGATGGTCACTATTGTACGTTTGTCCTCATGATCTAAAGTATCTCTGTGACGATATAAACCGTGGATGGCCTGTAAAATGCGAGAGACGTTTAGTGCGACATAATCTAAGACACTAAAGCGCTAGAAAATAGTTACGACGATCTGGGCCGTTGCTGAAGAACCTTTATTCATTCCAACACGTTTTAGCGTTGGGTTTTAAATGCCTTACAACTATTGGTGTGGTGGGGGGTGTGAGGAAGGTGTGGTTTAAACTTCCTTTTCCAAGGGAAGTACTCCGCAGTCGCATGAAAAGCCCCATTCAGCCGAGGCTCGAACCCTAGCCCTTTCGGCTGCGAGGCCATCACGCTCACCACTAGACCATGGAGCCCACGAAGGCTGTGATTCAGTTACTCCATCTTCTGCTAAAAATAGATGGCAGTAGCTGGGTCCGAGTACGGAAGCTGACGGATATGGGGGGTTCTGCCTGTGGCTTCTAAATATGTGGATGGTATGGTAAAGGTATACCTTACAAATCTACGTAACATTTTATGTGATTCTTTTCCTGATATACTTGCAGTTGGGATCGACAGTTGCAAACACAGGTAAGTGCTTGTCTGGCCGTGTCGTGCCTTCTGAGTGATTTGTCTTGTTGAACCTCTCGTTAACGGACTAATTTGAGCCTCTCGTCAACGAATTAATTGAAGAAAGAGATTATCGGTTGACGTGAGTATTCCACAACTGACTTACCTGCACTTCCGTACAGGACATTTTGGCGCATAAAATATGCATTCAGACCAGCAGATGTTGACGAAAAAAAATCTGTGTGCAGTGTGAATGGTGGAATCTGTGTATTTCGGAATGTTTGTCTGTAAAGAATTTCCCTTCTACACTGGTTCTTCTTTTTTTGCGAAGATTTCGGTAAATTTCCCGGGTTTACTTTTAAAAAGTCGGCCCATTTGATCTGTATTGGCCCTTTAACGCCACTATTACTTCTTGCGTTAAGACTACACCTATTTTTCTACGAAAACGGAGGAGCATCATCATTACTATTTGCAATATGACTACAGCGAGCCTTGCACGAAAAGCAGCTGCAATATTGTGCATGCTTGCTGTGAGAATGCAGTTAGCACGCACAGTCAGCAGGAGCTTTATCCAACGGTCCCATACTGCACCATTGATCTTTTTCGGGTTAACAGGCTGGCAGGAGAAGTCAGCGAGTCTTTCACTGTCAGCTTGACGAATCTTAAAAGCGAGAAAAACCGGAAAAATTGTCTTTTTTTGCAAAATGTGCTCCTCTTGCAATGGCTTTGCCTCTGGGTTTGTGTGAAAATGTCAAGATGGTGGAAGAGGATTGTGAGAACCAGAAGATATCGGCAACGATATCAATTCCTCTAGAGCGCTGTTTTGGCTAGCGCATGGTTGATATACACGTGTTGGTAATATTTTCAGTAGAACGTTATACAGCATTATTGTAGAGCTATTAAAAGGTTGAAATGATCACGAAAATCAATTTCAATTAATCATTTCCTGCATATTTTATATTCGAGTTGAAAGGTTCACAGTACACAGGAAGTGTGGAATTAAAAACAGTCTTTACCGTTAAATACTTCATCTTTACTGTTAAATACTTCTGACATAGCTTACAATACGTAAAACGTTCAAATACTGCTAAGTAACGTGAAAGTTTTCATTATTTTATCCATATTAAGCCCAGTTTCCTGTAAGTAATAAATCATTCCATTTTAAATATCACTTCTATCAAGGAAAGTCCGTAATAAAAATTGCTTTATGAAGACTAAATAATGGTTAAATAATAATCATCACTTCCTGTTGCGACACAAAAATCATATTCGTTCCACTTTTCGAGAGAGTGAATCAGAAACGTCGTGGCTGGAACTGGACTCGACAATTGTGCCAGTCCGTAGATTTGTGGCTTGTGGTAGTCATCGAAACGCGGAGCCTGACACCGGTGCGAAGTTCCGTTCTCCGTCACTTCAATTCGCCGCTCAACGTCGGGCTCTGGTGGCTGCCGTGCACTGTCTTCTAAACTCACTCTAACGGTAAGAAGGTGGATGTTTTGGGACACATGATGGACTTTTATGCGAGGACGTCGTCTGGATTGTGCAGTTTCTAGGAAAAGTTCATGTTTACTCAGCATGCCTTGTTGTTGATGTATTTACCTTACAGAGGAAAGATGTATTCGTACGCTAAAATGACTTTTCGCAGGAAGAAAATATTTCCATGATTTATGAAATTTAAGAGCTTTTCCCGTGCAAAAACTTAAGAATAAGAACGTTGAAAAAATTCATCATAACTTTTTAGCTGCTTTAATACGGATTTTTATCCGTGTGTGATTGGAATGGTCTGTTTGTTGCAACTTTCAAATGGCAAAATAAAAGCAGGTACTGTTGGTGTAAGCAAAGACTTCCTGTCGGCTATTTTATTTGAGGATTTTTCATTGCCTCCGAAAAAGCTCGCCCTTTGTCAATGGATTTCACTGGTCTGCCCTGTTATCGGAGCCTGAGATTTTATGTCTTTCAAGATTTTAATCGCCAGTGTTTTCTTGCAGAATCGAAAATACACTAATAATTTTACCTGATGCGAGTTTATCGGTTGTTACCGTATTTCTAACTATTTTTAAATGATTGAAACGTATAGTGATAGATTTTTAATTGACTAATTCTTAGAAAGCTAAGGGAACATCATTATACATGCCGAGATGGACACAACACGAAAGGGAAGCTGCATACAGGTGACTAGTTTCACCAAAATTCGCCGGTGTTTCATTTTTAGACACCAGGTCCGATACCAAACTGGACACCTCTTGAAATCTCACGAAAAATTTGTCTTGTATTATAGTTCGTCAAGTTTTTTATGTCAACTATAAAAAATTTTATTTTAATTAAAAATTATGTAGAAAATAAGTTGCACGTGTTCAGCAGACGCCGCTCATGCTTTTTTGCGCACCAGCAGTAGTCTCACACCCACTATCTAGTGTAGCTAGAATCTAGATGAAAAATAAAGAAATACGTCATTCGAGATTACCCATAACCTGTTAGGAAAAATTTGATCTCACGAATGATTAGGTGGCTTATCAATTTACGTTTCATATTTTAGGGAAATATAGAAGATTGTCCACGAACTGTGGCCGCACTTCGAGATTAGTTGATGTAAGAGTGCCCTCAAAATTAACCACGAGTACATTAGTACACTTATAGACTCAATACCGAATTCCCTCCATTATTTGTGCTCGTGAAGGCCCTATACTATATTAGCAGCATGTGACTAATTTTTTTATCTAGGGAGCTTAATGTGGTAGCTGATCGCATAAATATTTCACGGTGGAATACTTTGCCATACACGTCAAAATCGAAAGTTACGCGTAAAAAAAAATTACAAACCGAGAACATGGAGTTGAACGTGTAACTAAGTACTAAATAGAATGAAAGCGTGGTATCTTAAAGTAGAGTTATGTTACATTAAAATAGCAATAGTTTCACATCTTTTTATTATTGTAGTATATTACGAAATATTGATGCAGCTTCGTACTGATATTATTACAATAGATGACTGTAAATGAATTGAAACGTAAATGGTTGCGCATGCAAACGTAAAAAGCCTATGCTTCAGTAAATTTAAACGCGATGAGGTATCAAAAATTTAAAATACAGGTGTAGTACAACATGTATTTTGATATTGTATATTTACTAGCCCTTGCACAACACTAATTAACATTGCCACTAGAGCTTCACACTCACAGTGTTTAAGTCAGTTACAGTGATGGTGCACACGCGAATATAAAATATCATTTTTTTGTGCAAGGATTCGGAAGTTGGCATAATGTTGTGTTTATTACCACAATGCAATCATCTTAGAGTTAATGACGTTGAAACGGTATTTTTGAGCTACACTTGGTGATAAGTAAAAAGTGTATGAAAAATCTAGGTGAATCACTGTCACATGCTAGGCATAGAGTATGCGGCTGATACGTGTTCAAATATCTGTATATTAATATTTTAAGTGTTATCTTCTAATATTAAATTTCACTGCAGTGGCTGATGCACAGTCGACCTGATTTGAGCGTGATTGTTAAAATTAATAATTGTTGTAATTAATTGTACTTCTTGCATCATTTCAGAAAATTTATGATTTCACGTACACTTGCAGGAAGAAATTATCTAAGGAGGGAGGCGTTATACATTTTTAAGATTAGGGCGGAGATAAACCAAACTATGCTATAGAGTATAGAAGGTTTACCTGTCTCATGTCAATCAGTAATCTCGAAATATTTACCAATATTGACATTTAAGTAGAAAGATTACACTATAATAACCAGTACCATTTTCAAGTCCTGTATATATAATGGAGGCATGTATTGAAATGTATTTCAAATTTGCACGTATAAAACATTTATTCATGGATGTTTCCGGAGCATCCGATTTAAGAACCCTTTCATTGCTGGGACAATGAGGTGCGGCTGGGAGACCTATGTTTAAGTATGTAAACAAGGTTAACTCACGCAATTTGGTCTGCATTAGTAGAACTAACATCGAACACTGAAGGCATTACCTAGGCAACGCTGGGGCGCATGCTAAATGCAAAAGATGGCCAAAATATCGAAGGTGGTTCCAAGAACCGTCAATACAGGATACTAGTGAGCAATAGCAATGCCTAGTTGGTGATTGGGCGAGTTGAGATAACAAGGCTCGTTTTGAATACATTGGTGCCAAAATTATCGGATGTCCTTCCAGACAAGGCCTTGCGTATGCGTGCACTTAATACAGTGCACGAACTATGTGTTTTTTCCAGTCAACTTAGCAGTCGGTCGATGACTGTGGGAGATCTCGTTGAGAATGGGTCGATGAAAGGTGCAGTAGTTGATTTGATGCATTCCTCGACTCAGCTGAACCATTTATTCATGAGAGACCTAGCACAAAGAGAGAGAATTTGTGTGCCTCTAGACAACGTGGCAAAACTAGACCACTGACCGAGTTCTTTTTCTAATAATTGAAGTTTTCACGCGTGTCGCTGCTTCGTAGTGAGCGACTAGCTATCAAATTGAAAATCACAGTGTAACGCATTGACTACAATTCTCCACACAGGTAAAATTACATGCCGACAAATTTAACTACGATTCTCCACACAGGTAAAATTACATGCCGACTAATATCTCTACTGTGAATTTAAAAATTAAGGATTTTGGTTTCACAAATTTGGTTACTCTATTAATTTTCTTTCTAATCAGAACTAGCTTACTCCATTGATGAACACAAATTTGAAGAAAATTCGAAAATTTGTATTTATACATGATATTGCTTTAGTTACATTAGGTTTGGTTAGATGATCGCGTGTACCATATATGACCCACTCCGGAGGCGAAGTGTTAAAGTGTCAATGTGATTCACGCGTCTGATTTTAGCATTGAATTCTTACTGGTTGAAAAATCGTTTCTAACCATACCATACGGTAACTTATTTCGAAGCGAACTATCTTTTCTTTCTTATTTTTCTTTCATCTGTAAGTACAACTGATGCTCGCATCAACGGACCTTGTTCTTATTGACTTCAGAATAATTAGGATTTTGATTTTGCCCAATTTGCCGTTGTTGGAGTGGGATTCCAAATATAACAGTTAGGTCTCTCGTTTAGACAGTTGAGTGCTCCAAGTTCTTTTAAAAATTGTGCTATGCTGCCTATAGGTCAGGCATTATTGAACCAATTCATCCCCGTTTTGGTTAATGATGCGGGCGTTAACTGGTATGTATCCCTTTCACAAAACAGTAGCCCTGCCGAACAAGGACAAAAATCCATGTTATATTATCGTCTGCCAAGGGATGGGAGTTTCAGTTCCAACGTATCGGAATGATAGGTTTAGGATAAAAAACACGAGGAAGAGTATATGCTAAATATAAGGGGGGAAAATGAGCGAGCTGGCCATGACATTGACACAGAGCGTGACAGTGTCACGCGGTAGTCACATGGAGGTCAGGCAGGTAAAATTTCTCAGAGCTCGAGCAGCATCAATGCATCAGAGGAGGCTCTATGCTG